>CAOLHI010002363.1:0-264974 GCA_948474755.1 Ctenosaura bakeri | reverse complement strand
AGACCCTTCTCCAACTGGAGCATCCTTCAGGTGTTTTGTGCTACAACTCCCATCGTCCCCAGCCAGATTTGCTATGTACCCTTCTGCCCAACTGACCCAAAAGTCCCCTCCAGTGGCAACATCTGAGTTCTTCAGGTGGTGGAAATTAAACTCAACCCATTGCTCTTGGAGGCCTCCTGGAGCCTGGGACTAGGAACAAAAAAAAAATCTGATTTTTTTTTAAAAAAAGAAGATGGGGAGGGATCAAGGGGCTTTGGGAAAGCTTGGGAATGCTTGGGGTTTGCAAAAGAGCCCCAGGGCTGCATGTAGCTCATGGGCCAGATGATGCCCACCTCTGCCCTTGTTTAAATATTTGAAGGGATGCCATGTAGAGGAGGGAGAGGGCTTGTTTTTGGCTGCTCCAGAGACCAGGACAAGGAGCAATGGATTCAAGCTGCAGGAAAGGAGATTCCACCTGAACCTCAGGAAGAACCTCCTGACAGTCAGGGCTGTCCAGCAGTGGAATCTGCTGCCTCGGAGTGTAGCGGAGTCTCCTTCCTTGGAGGTTTTTAAGCAGAGGCTTGATGGTCATCTGTCGGGAGTAGTTTGAGGGTGTTCCTGCATGGCAGGGGGTTGGACTGGATGGCCCCTGGGGTATCTTCCAACTCTACATTTCTATGATTCTATGATTCTAAATGGCAATTTACTGGCAGCATAGTCATACTCTAGGGCAGTGGAGGAAAACACAGGGAAAACAGGCATTAAGTTGCCTTTGAACTTACGCTCCAGTTCATCTTTGGAAACAGTAATTATCCTCATCCCATCATCATAAGGGATGTCTAACCAGATAGATAAAGAGAGAGAGAGAGAGGAATTAACAATGGAGACAACAGAAAAATTCAGAGTAGAGCCCCAGGAAATGAGTGACTTGATTCTTGACTTGAGAGGGTTCCAGGGTCAACTCTCCCACCCCGTGACAATAATGTCATCTTTGGTCCTCCACACCACTAAATTTGGCAGCAAGATTCACGTGGTTTGTATCTTGATAGGTACAGGGAAGAGGCCATGCTCCTAGAAATTGCCCATCCTTACCGTTGCCACATTAAAAATTGGAGAAACCTCCTGTACCTTCAGTGGTTGTGCAGAAGAAGGAATTTCAGCAGGCATTGCTTATCATGCCAGCAACAGACATTGCAATTCCTTCTTCTTCTGCACAACAGGTACAGGAGCCCCGTCTTGTTTTAAACCTGGCAACCCTACCCACCCCTGATACTTGTTGTGTGCCTGCAAGTTATTTTCAGCTTATGGTGGCGCTAAGGTGATCCTATTATGGGGTTTTCTTGGACAGATGTATTTAGATGGGTTTTGCCATTTCCTTCTTCTGAGGCTGAGAGAGTGTGATCTTGCCAAGGTCACCAAATGGGTTTCCATGGCTGAGTGAGGATTTGAACCCTGGGCTCCTGGAGTCATAGGCCATTTCCACACTACAGTCTTATAGCGTGATCATTCCACTTTCAACATCCTATGGAATCCTGGGGTTTGCAGTTTAGGGAGGGGCCGGCCGGCCCCTCCCTAAACTGCAAACCCCAGGATTCCATAGGATGTTGAAAGTGGAATGATTGCGCTATAAGACCGTAGTGCGGAAATGGCCATAGTCTAAGACACAAACTGCTATACTATGCTGTCTCTATCACTGATATTTAGGGTAGCTGAAGACATGGAATAACTATCCCTGATATATACTTAGTTCTTGTCATAAACACAGGGATTGTTTTCTTTGGGTTCATTGACGGGGTTCATTGTCTCAGAGGCTGACTTTGCTATTTAGAAAAACTTAACATTATGGGACGAATATATATATATATAAAAATTGCTGTACTCATCAGTCTTTTGGCCTCATTGG
The DNA here is from genome assembly GCA_948474755.1 of Ctenosaura bakeri. Classification (NCBI taxonomy): domain Eukaryota; kingdom Metazoa; phylum Chordata; class Lepidosauria; order Squamata; family Iguanidae; genus Ctenosaura; species Ctenosaura bakeri. The sequence goes on along the minus strand of CAOLHI010002363.1, from coordinate 263,092 downwards.
GGTCAATCATTGTCACAGGGTCGCTGGCCTTCGACGGGTTACTGATCCCGGCACGATTGACAGCCCTCACTCGGAACTGGTACGTCTTGCCTTCCTCCAGGCCCACCATAGGAGACCTGCAGCCTTGGACCAGCTTGTCGTTGCACGACACCCATTCATCGGTGCCCACCTCGCACCTGAAGAAAAGAAACATCGCATCCTTTTAATGCATAGAAAAGCTGTGGTCCAGCTCACTTATGGTCCAGCTCACTTCATATGTACCTTCCTTAAGGAAAGATGGACGACTCCATGAAAAAATTTTAAACCACGGAGCCTCCATTTATTTCTTATCCTGATGGCAAAATTAATTAATTCAGTCTACCAGTTTCTCCAGCAATGGTAGGAAAAGATCTGGAGCATTAATCATCAACTTTTATATATAAGCCTTTCATTGAGGGATGGGTTGAATACTAAGAATACGAGTTTCACAAGGAAGTTTTTTCATCCCTCCTCGTATAGTTTGAATTTATTTTTATTATCATATGTTTTCTCTATGATCTGCGCTGGCTATATTGTTTGTTTAAATATAGATTTATATAGCTCTACGTCTATCTATCTATCTATCTATCTATCTATCTATCTATCTATCTATCTACCTACCTACCTACCTACCTACCTACCTACCTACCTACCTATCTGAAATTAAAGAAAAATAAGAAGCATATAGTTTTGATCAGTGGTGTAGCAGAATCAGAGCCCACTGGGTTGAAAGTTGATGAGCAGGGATTACAACACCATCTGCCACAACCACAGGGATTCCATAATTTTCTTTGTTTTGCTTGGAAGCACCACCATAGATGGAGAGGAAATAGATTCTCCAAGAAGCAATAAATTGCTATGAGCTATTCCTGTTGTAATCCAGGGTGGTGTGGTATTCAGTGGGCAAGACCCATTAGCTTTACAAAAGACCTGCCCCCAGTAGAAATGAAAACTGCAACTTCTATATCTATATATCTATATCTATATCTATTTATCAAACACAGCCATCAACATTTTTGGACTCTCTACAGGAACCACCACGAGAAGGTTCAAAACTACAGCTGGAATTTATCTGGCCATTTCCGCACTAGCCTGTTCATAGCGCTATGATTCCACTTGCAACATCCTATGGAATCCTGGGGTTTGCCTCCGGCCCCTCCCAAAACGGCAAACCCCAGGATTCCATAGGATGTTGCAAGTGGAATCATTGCGCTATAACAGGCTAGTGCGGAAATAGTCCTGGAAAGGAAGAAAGGCAAGTAGCTGTGTGCTTTCTGTATGCAGACCTTTCAATAAAATAGCCGAGGACAGGACTTCCACCATTATCACTGGGCGTGATCCAGGAAAGCATGAGGCTGTTTCTATTCACATCGTGGCATTTCACACAAAGAGGTGACCCGGGAGCTCCAGCTGTTTCAGCCTCAGCATCTAGACAAGAAATACACAACCACACTTGAGATTATTTTGCCTCAGGCCAGCGTGGGATGTGAGCTGGCCCCGAGGTACTATCAAATTTGAAAGAAAGGGCTGGATACAGATTTGCTCATCCTTAAAAGCAGACCCTTAGAAATCAATGGGACTTAAGTTGCTCACAGTGACAAATCCACTGTTTGCAACTTACCTCCCCTCAGTGCACCTAAATCTGGGGTGGTAAAAGGTACCGGTATTCATATAGTGGCTTTTTTCCAATGTGGGAATTGGGGATGTGTTGGACGACATCCCTCCAGCCACCATGTCCACTGGTGACAACACTTCAATCTTCAGACAGTCAGAACAAGCAATGAAAAGCAAGCTCCCCACCCTTTGTACCCACCCCTAATGAACACATAAGCTCTTTGCTCATTGTATCCGTCTTGTGTTGGGATCCGGATGCTGTAAAACCCTTCATCCTCTTTGTAAGCGCAAGATACTGTCAAGGAAGCCTCACGGTCTCCGCACTGGATTTTCCGCCGGTCCGAATCTTTCAGCAACTCACCTGGAGCCCAAAGAGATGCAATTTATGCTACAGAAAAGATGACATGGGAGCCACCTGCCACCCACTGAGCCTCTTACTACCAACTATCCAGAAATACAGACCGTCTCTGAACCAGCGGATATCTCGTTGGTGCTCCTGCAAGTCCATCGTAAAAGAGCAGAAGAGCGTGAAAGACTCTTTCTCTCGAGCAAAGACGTGTTTCAAAGTGCTGGCAAAGTCGGCCTCCAAGCCCCTGAGTGACTCTGAAAAAGAAGATAATGCAGGGTTGAGCATGTGAGGAATTATTTTCTTACCAACGTGGAATAAACGTAGAACCTGGAAAAGTTAATTTTGGATTATAGCTCCCAGTATCCAGTGACCAGCTGGTTGCGTGCAACTGAGAGTTGTTAACTAAAAAAAAGGAGTTTGTCTGAGTAAAAGTCTTTCATAGCCAGGTTGCTTCAATAATAAAGGGCATCCAAACATTCTTGGAAAATGGGGGACAGTGGATGTAGAAGCTACAGGATCACAGCCACTTGGAAGAGATATTTAATCCCCTGCTCCATAATCCACATCCCAGTGCAATGAGTCATGGCTTCTTTGCTGCTAGTAGAATGGAGGGATGTAAAGATAGCTATCATATCAAAGACAGCTATCAGAAAGGCAGGATCCAAAATACATACATATGTATGGATTTTCTTTCCTTTCTCCTTCCGTCCCCTGTGCATCTGCTCCCATTTTAGTTACAATATTCAACACAATCCTACTTTCTTTCTCTCTCCACCTCACCAGGTGCTCTATCTGCCATTCCCACCTCTTATTTTCCAGCAGCCAAACAGCCCAAAGCTGAATGCAGATCTGGATATAAAATAAAACGAGAAGAACAGCAGCAATAACCTCATGCCGCATACTTACTTTTGTATATCTCCGAGTCAAATCCAGACTCCTTTCCATAATATTCTGCAAAACAGCAGACGAGAATTGATAAGAGAAAGAAATACATCTCTGTTGACAGAGGTGCTACTTCTATCCTTCACTGAAAGTAATGCTCTGGAGCCATAAAGTAAAATAAAAAATGGATAAAAGGGTGAGGCCCTCCAAAGGAGTGTTTTGTTTCCTTTCAGGGGTGAAAAGTTCCAAAAGCAGTGCTTCTGGGGGGCTGTTTAATCCCCAGTCCATGTTTTGGTTGTAAAATTCTAAATATGGCACATAAGCCATTTCCGCACTAGATTGTTATAGCGCTCTGATTCCACTTTCACCATCCTGTGGAATCCTGGGGTTTGCAGTTGCGGGAGGGGCTGCTGGCCCCGCCCGAAACTGCAAACCCCAGGATTCCACAGAATGGTGAAAGTGGAATCAGAGCGCTATAACAGTCTAGTGCGGAAATGGCCATAGTTTCCCCTTATACACAGGGAATACGTTCAAGATCCCCCTACCCCCGGATGCTTGAAAACCTGGATAATACCGAACCTTATGGTACCAAATAGAGTGAAGGCTCTCTAGGATCCCTGTGAAGCCAGAGGGCTACTTCTGGTGATGGGAGAGCCATTTCCCATGGCAATGACAGCAGAAAGGCGGTTAAAGTGGGGACAGGTATGCAAGCAAGGTGCCGATCGCAGGACCTGGAGTAGGCCACGTGAGTACCGCCGCCTGGATGCTGAGGGATGGATTATGGCAAAAGGTGGGAGGGAGGAAAGTGAGTCTGTGTGGGAAGAGGTTGACTGTGGGTAACTGAAACTTCAGAGAAGGGTCACTGCTATATTACACAATACCCCTGGTCTTCTTCAGTGCTCTCTCGTGCAAAGGAGAACAAGATGCCCTACAACAACTTGGACCATTGACCCATCTAATGTTCTGTCATACTTCCAACTCTTTAGCAGCAGCCATGGCTGCTTTCCTAGCCCTACCTGGAGATCCCCGATATACCCTGGTGTTCTCTTATCTGAGTATGGCCAAAGTGTGATCTTGCTTAGCTTCCAAAATCAGAAGAGATTAGATGTTCTCAGGGTGATGTGGCGGCTCTGTGGCATTTGGTTCTATGGCACTTGGTCTGTCTAGCCTGGATTTGCCAACTCTGGCTGGCAGCCTGGGTTCTTCAAAGTTTCAAACAGGATTCTAGGGCACCCCAATTCAAGAAGGACATGGTCAAGCTGGAGCAAGTCCAGAGGAGGGCGACCAAAATGGTGAGAGGCCTGGAAGCCATGAAGCCCTATGAGGATAGACTTAGAGAGCTGGGTATGTTTAGTCTGCAGAAGAGAAGGTTAAGAGGGGACATGAGAGCCATGTTTAAATATTTGAAGGGATGCCATGTAGAGGAAAGAGAGGGCTTGTTTTCTGCTGCTCCAGAGACCAGGACAAGGAGCAATGGATTCAAGCTGCAGGAAAGAAGATTCCACCTGAACCTCAGGAAGAACTTCCTGACAGTCAGGGCTGTCCGGCAGTGGAATCTGCTGCCTCGGAGTGTGGTGGAGTCTTCTTCCTTGGAGGTTTTTAAGCAGAGGCTGGATGGCCATCTGTCGGGAGTGCTTTGAGGGTGTTCCTGCATGGCAGGGGGTTGGACTGGATGGCCCCGGGGTCTCTTCCAACTCTACATTTCTATGATTCTATGATTCTTAGCTGGAGATTTCTGGCATGCCCTGGTGATCTTTTATCCAAGGACTAACCAGGATTGATTCTGCTTAGCTTCCGAAAGCCAGATACATTTGAGTGCGTTCAGGGTAACAAAGTGATTATGTAGCATCTCTAGATAGCTCCTTTGTATTACAGGACTTTCTACACAGGAAATAATATTTCTACACACTGGTTCGTGTGCTAAACAATCCCATGAAAATTTTGCACAGAATAGTCCTGAACTGTGCACAATCTCATTGGTGCAGGATTGTCTTTGCCAGGATTTCTCAACACTAGAAAAATATAGTTTTCAACAATTTTGTTTAAAACAAGTATTTTGAAATATTCTTTCCATCCTAGCCTTGCAATATTTCAAAGATGAAAAATGGGACACATGTGTGTAGTCAAGATGGAAACAGTGATCAGTGAGGAAGAGCACACAAGCTAGGAGAGGCTGCAGCAGTTTGTTTTTGCCTAAATATACTGGGAAGGATGATATTTTGTCCCGTTTACTCCTCTGTTCTACCTCTACCCCCTACTCCTCTGTGTCCTGCTGAGTATAAACTACTTTTTTCACTTTGACCTCAGTTTCCAGCAATTGAGGTACTCTGAGAACATGGAGAAAATGAAAGGAGGAGAGAGGTACATTTCAAAAGTAGCTTAAAAGTGGGATGAGAGAGGATTTATTGGGACTGTCCGTGCCAAATTGGGACAATCGGAAAGTATGTGTCATTAACAGGCTCCTGCTTAAGGATGCCTGTTTACACTTGGCTTTGATACAGGGACGTGAATGAATATTTTGCAGTGAGGAAGGTATAATGAAGATATAGTTGGAACCAGGAAAGCTGTAACGGATCCTAGGAAAAAAAGGAAAGCAAATCCCCTGACTTACTTCGGACGAGGACTGTAGCGAATGAGTAAGCCTCGCCATATGGATTTTTCACCTCCACACTGTATTCAGCAGAATCGTCCAAGGAGCACCTGAAAAATAGAAGATGTTTATGGAGACAAAGCACCGAGAAGGACTCAAGACTCACCACTTAGAGCAGGGTCAGGGAGACTTTGACCCTCCAGCTTTGGACTACAACTTTCATCATCCCTGACTTTTAGCCATGCTGGCAGGGCTTCTGGGAGCTGAAATCCAAAGGAACCAGAGAGAACCAAAGGTTCCCAGTCCCTTAAAGTCTGGCAAAATGTAAGTAATTAAAATCAGCAGCAATCCAACACTTCCTAAAGTAGTTATGTCACCTGTGCATAGAAATAAAATCCAGGGCTCTATAATGCCTTTATTAAGATGACTAAAATGTCACAACAAGTGCAAGCTGTTGGGTTCTCCAGAACCTATCTTCAGGCTGGAGAGGAAAAAATATGTGATTTTTCATTTTTTTTTTTATTTTAAAATTTATCTACATTCAGAAGTGATCTCAGACACACCTCTGGGACTGAGATGGTCCTGACTGGACAATTCTGGGAGAATCTCAGATTCCATGATAATCTGTTTGCATCCTTTCTATGGACCAGAGGTGTGAGAATGCAGTCTGTGGGCCACATGTGACCCCAAAGCTGTTTTTGCACCCCAGAGGTTTCCCAATCCCCCGATGTTTTCTTCTAAAAAAGTCTAATAGCATTGCCAAGCCTTTAGGGGGGGCATTGTGGGACAGGACACTGAGTCAGTGGATGAATCCACACTGCACAATAAGAACAGTTCTATACTACTTCAACTGACATGGCTCCATCCTGGGGGATCTTGGGACGTTTAGTTTGGGGAGTTATTTAAGAGTTTTCTAGTATAGTTTCCTGAACTACAGCATTAGACTTAGGCCATTTCTGCACGAGTCTGTTATAGCGCAATGATTCCACTTTCAACCTCCTATGGAATCCTGGGGTTTGCAGTTTCGGGAGGGGCCGGCCGGCCCCTCCCGAAACTGCAAACCCCAGGATTCCATAGGAGGTTGAAACTGGAATCATCGCGCTATAACAGACTCGTGCGGAAATGGCCGTAGAGAATTCTAAGTACCATGAAACTACAAATCCCAGGATTCCCTAGGATGGAGCCCTGGCAATTAAAAGACTCCTGTTGTGCAGTGTGAGTGTAGCACCGTCTCAGGGCTGGCCGTGCACATTTACTGGCTGGCCTCGGGGGTGAAAGATTCACAGCCATTCATTAAAGAGAAGTTAGAGTAGAATTTTGCCTGCATTTTTAAGCTTGACAATGTTACCTGCTAATATCCAAGGTCAGCATTCCAAACTCATTTTTCATCTTGTACTTCCCGGCTGGAGCTTGAAGGGGGTCGATCGAACTCCATTTTTATACCTGGTTGGGTGCAAAGAAACAGGCAGGCATGACAGGAGTTTACAAATGTTTTAATAAATGGGTAATGTTCATAAAGAATATGTACCATCTATCAACATATGGTGCCAGAGATATTTTGAGGATAGTGTTCAGCACCTTGAATAAGCTGCTTTCAAGTCTGGACTAAAACCCAGAGCAGATTCCCTGCCCCACTGCCACAGAAGCCACCAGCTGCTTGTTAGTCTTAAGGTCCCATAGGATCCTTTGACGTCTGCAGCTGTTCCCTGCCTATAGATAGCTACCATGTCAGGGAGAGGCTGAATCCTTCTCCCTGACATGCTATTTATCTGCAGGCAGGGTGGCGAATTCCAGCATGCCTCCCTTGCAGCCCCAAACCAAATGGTCCAGGAAATAGGATCACTTATTTCTGCTGATTCTATAAACTTGTCCCATCTCTAAAGTGGTATACAGGTAGATTTTGAACTGCAGGTGCACAGTGTGATAGTCCCAAAGCTCTTCTCCTCCACAAAGAGAGTTGGAAATGTCAAGCAACAAAGTTGATCCACCTCCACGAGGTGTAGCAGCTTCTTGTTCCATCAAGAGCACGGCTTTTGTAAAGCCAACAGCTCTTGATTACCCATTCAAGAACAAAGCATTGTCAAAGGCTAGGAAAACATGCAACAACATAATGTTTTTGGAAAAAATGCAACTCTCTTCTCCTGCACTATAAGCATTACAGATAAATTCAGAAGGAACAATAAACCCAGGTGAGGGAGAAGAAAGAGATGACAGGTTATCATTGTCCCTGCTGGACAAAAAGTTACAGCGCTCTGATAGACGTTGAACCCTGGTTGCACTACATTACTAAAAGTTCAGGCTGCAAAAGTGTGCCAGGGCTGGCAGTATCAGTTTCATCCCTGCCGACTTACCAAGTCACCGTGGGCAGAGGAGAGGCTAAAACTGTACATTCCAGTTTTACGCTCATTCTTTCCCAAACGGCGTGAGCTCGGAGAGGGATCCAAAACATGGGCGCGCGGCAGGACAACAGCTCCATGACCTCCTTTTCTAGCTGGGCCTTGGCTTCCGCCTGGGAACAGGACCACAGACAGTTTTTAAACTTTTTATCTCCATGTTCTATAAATACATCTGCAGGAATGGTGCTGGCACCTCGTAACCCTCTTCTGTTTTCTGACACACAACAAGGGAGGCAGCTTAAAAAATAAACACAACAACGCTGGCTTTCCATGGGTCTTTGGCTGTACCACTGGGCAGAATGTGAGCACCTCTGGCAGAAACAGATGGGGGTGCCGTCAGTTCCCCCTAGATTATTCCTTATTTCCCGAGAGGCTGGTCATTTCCCAATGTTAGAGGACAGAGCCATGTGCACTGCACAACTAGTTCTTCTGGGTTCTTTAAGGGCCCTTTCACACTACACAAGTATAGTGCAGGTGGAGCATCCCTTATCGCAAATTCGTGGGACCAAAGGGGTTTCGGAATTTGGATTTCTTTGGATTTTGGAGTATTTGCATACAGAAAAAATGAGATTATAGTTGTCCCTCCACATCTGTGGACACTTTATTCTGATACATTTTGGAGTTAAAGAGAAACCTGCTCAAGGGTTGCAGCAGATGCCAGGAATTGTGAGAAAACAGCCCGGGGCAACGGAAATTTCATTTGGATATTTTGGAAAAAAATCCTGAGAACGATAGCAACAAATACTGCTATCTCCCAATCCATTGTCTGGAGGAGCCTTCAGTCCGATATTGTTCCTTTGCAAAGGTGTGGTTGTGTGATGATGCTCCAGGTGGAGCCATTTGAAAGCTTCTGGACTGGCCTTGGGCTGATAGGTCGATGTGGGTGGAGAGTTAGGAAGAGGCCCTTTCTGCCTCTATCTATCTACTCTGTCAGCTGCACTTTACCCCCTTTTTGTTGCTGCTTGCACGTGAACCCAAAGCAAACATGTTCTGGCCCCAGGGCTGGGTTCATATTTCAGATCATTCACCCCTGACACACATCCAGCCGCAGAAGCTCTTCTTCTTACCTTTCTCCGGAGGGCTTTCCTGTCCGCCTTCACACGCAAGAACCGGCAGTTCCTAATGACGTCTATCTCCAACTTTTCCATGTCGTTCCCAAACCGAACCCGTTTCTGTCCCCTCTCCTCGAGCTTCAGGATAGCAGCCTCCCGTCTCATCCTCGTTTCCCTGGGAATGAAAAGCATAAAATGTAGTATCATAGGATCAGAACTAGAAGGTTGCAAGGGACCGTCTAGTGCAGCTCTGCAGTCTAGAAATGCACAATTGTGCCACTTTTGGAAGATGCCCTTTACACTAAAGAGGGAGATTCCCCTATTCTCCGATTCCACTCTTGAACAGCTCTTACAGAAAATAAGTTCTTCTTAGTGCTTAGGTGGAATCTCTTTTCTTGTAATTTGAACCCCCTGGTGCATGTCTATCTGGAGAAGCAGAAAACAAGCTTGCTCCTTCTTCTACAGGCATTTAAAGGTGACTCTCATAACACCTCTTAATCTTCTCTAAGCTAAACATACCCTTCTCCCTAATCCGTTCCTCATAGGACTCAGTTTCCATCCTGGTCACCCTCCTCTAGACATGTTCCAGGTTGTCAATATCCTTCTTGAATATGGTGGTGCCCAGTTCTGGTGTCCAGAACTGGACAGGGGATTCCAGGTGGGGTCTGACCAAAGCAGAACAGAGTGGCACCACTACTTCCCTTGATCTAGACAGTGTGTTCCTATTGATCCAGTCAAGAATTGCATTGGCTTTTTTGGCTGCCGCATCACACTGTTCACTCAGGTTGAGCTGAATCTTATTGCTAGTCCCAACAACAGCGGACCCATCAAATCAAAGATTTGCACATCAATTCACCATCCAAAAGTTGTTTCAAAGAGCTTACTCTCACAGGGAGTAACCATTTGGTTCTGCCCACTATCTCCTGCTTTTTACATTTATTGAACTACCAGTCCTTGGTGACTTTGGCCATTTCCACACTACACTGTTATAGTGTTATTATTCCACTTTCAACATCCTCTGGAATCCTGGGGTTTGCAGTTTAGGGAGGGGCATTTAGAATTCTCAGCCAGAGAGCTCTTTGGCCTCAGGAAACTACAAACTCCAGAATTCCATAGGAGGTTGAAAGTGGAATCATAGCACTATAACAGTCTAGAGTGGAAAGGGCCAAGCAAAATTCTTTATTAACAGGAGCGGAACATAACAAAGCAGATTAAATGTTTAATACATTTAAAACACATCGCAGACACACTCTCCCACACTCCTTTCCTAGCTAACTCAGCCCACTATACACCAGTTGTTCATTCTTAAACCTGACTAAGAACATTTCCGCACTAGCTTGTTATAGCGCTATGATTCCACTTTCAACATCCTATGGAATCCTGGGGTTTGCAGTTTCGGGAGGGACCGGCCGGATTCCATAGGATGTTGCAAGTGGAATCATCGCGCTATAACAGGCTAGTGCGGAAATGGCCTGAATGATTCTCCCAACCCTAAAACCTCACTCTCCAACTAACCACTATTTCCCTTGTCACCTGTCACTCACCAGCTGTCATTCACTAGCTTTATTGACATCCTCTCTGATATTCCACCAATCACCATTCACTCCCGATAGTCCCTTCCTTCTCCCCTCCGAACAGCACCTTATCTTATTATCTATTATGCCTCCAGGAAACTAAACATTTCCAATCATCAGTCTACGACATCACATTCTGCACCAGCGGTTGCACATCCACAGGGTTGTGCAACCGTGGCAAGGGAGGGTAAGTATTGGATGGCTGTTGTCCCTGCATCCTTTTCTTCCTCCTGTTGCTCCCTCCAGTGGTTTGCTTTTAAAAACTCAAATGTAGTATATGAGCAGGATTCCAACCGGGCTGGGCAAGTCAGAACTTGAGCTCACTTGGTATCAAGCAGCTTCAATGAAACCTCACCATTAGGAATGTAGTTTCTATAGTGCTAGGAAATTTAGCCAGCTCTTGGAAGGGTCTGCACTGATGATTTTGCTTACGATTTGAATGAAACAAAAGTTCGACTCCTCACGCCTAGAATCTTTAGCATTTGTTTTACACCCAGGTCTGTGCAAATTGGAGCAAAGTCAGCAATTAAAAAAAAAAGACGGGAAGTCAATGGGTTCGAAGCTTGTGTTAACAGGTTTGGGATGGAAAAAGGCAGACCTGCATCCATTCACCCAGCTGTTTGAAAATTTGGTGTAAGGGATATGATTTGCATATTTCTGGATCTTATTACACTCCGTCTTATTCACCCAGCTGTGTAAATATGCTTTATACCTGAGCATTTATTATCACTTTACACCGCATCCCAAAATGTGGGTTTATATCCATGAAAGCTCACGTAAATATAAAAACCAATTAGTCTTAACAGTACAGCCAAATTTCCTTTCATTTTTTCCACTTTCCCCTTCCTTTCTCCCTTTTATAAAAGAAAGAAGTGTGTACCATAAGCTTTTATAACCTTGGATCCTATGCTGGGAAAAGGTGGGATGAAAATAAAATGAAATGTTATGTTTGGGATGGCAACCTAAAATACAAATATCTTTTGCTAAGAATTAGCTCATAAAAGGTGCATTTCAGAGCAAAAAAAAATAGAGAAATCCAAAGTGTTCATTTGGGACGTAGCCAAAGTACTTGATGGATTGGGTTCAAAGTCTCCCCACACTTTTTCACTATTAGATAGTATACCATGTCTGATCACTCTGTGATCAAATGGATCTGAACAGCACAACAGACAAATGTTTAAACTGTAATTAGATATTCAAGATGAGTCTGTAAGCAGGATTCTAGATCTGGGTCCAATAAAACAATATCAATAATCAGGTCTGGCTAAAAGTTTGGATATTTGTGCCCATTGGGATGGACAAAGCTAATGGCCTTTTAGATCTTGCCGCGGTGCCATACTGTCCAACTGTCCTGATTTGGCAGGGAAAGTCCCAATGACTCCTCCGTCCTCTAACTTTTTCAGGTGCCTTTAAAATATCCCTGTTCTCTCTCCTTCTTCCAGCTTATTTCAGTGACTGCAAAGTCAGCTCAGAGGGCAAAATATAGTTCTGTTAACTCAGTAGAGGAGCGAGGAGAGCAGAAGGCAGAATCTTGCCCTTCCTTGTAGGTTAAGGCGAAAACAAACTCCAGACACCTCTCCGAGCTTGTATATGCTTCCACATTAGTAACTTTTGCCATCTTGCCCACGCTCGGATGCCGTTTGTCTACACATCATCCTGGTCTTCTTCTCTGAAATGTTGGCGGGTATGGACTGCACATTCCAGCATTCCTCGGTGATGCTGGAAGGAGCTCATGGGAGCTGCAGCCCAACAAGGAACATTTCCGCACGACACTCTTATAGCGTGATGGTTCCACTTTCAACCTCCTATGGAATCCTGGGGTTTGCAGTTCCGGGAGGGGCCGGTTATTGGGGCCCAGACTCTATTTTTGTTGTGTGTGCTTTGTCTGATGACCACGTGGCTGTGGAGACTGCCCGCTTAGACAATAGAAGATTAAGAGAAGATGGCTGCAGCCCATCCTAATCCATTTCTTACTACTGCAAACCAAAGTGGTCTTATAATAAGATTTGTAAATATCGAGGATTGGACAATTTTGTATTTACAAGTCTTATTATAAGACCACTTTGATTTGCAATACTGGGAGAATCAAATAATTTCTTCAGTTTTTCCCATATTTCTTTAGCACTTTTCAAACGTCGGATATGATAAACAATACTTGAATCAATTGCCAAACATATGTAAGCTGCTGCTTTTTCATCATTCTGGTCAAATTTTTCTTGTTTTGCCCCATCTTCTGAGGGCCGCTGTCCTTTCACAGCATTAAATAATCCCATTGTAGTCAATTGCATCTGCACATTCCACGACCAGGTTTGATAGTTACTCTCAGTGGTAAGAAATGGATTAGGATGGGCTGCAGCCATCTTCTCTTAATCTTCTATTGTTTAAGCAGGCAGTCTCCACAGCCACGTGGTCATCAGACAAAGCACACACAACAAAAATAGAGTCTGGGCCCCAATAATCGGCCCCTCCAGGAACTGCAAACCCCAGAATTCCATAGGAGGTTGAAAGTGGAATCATTGCACTATAAGAGTGTCGTTTGGAAATGGCCAAGATCTGGCAGGCCACAAATTGCTCACTCATGACATCCACTCCTGGTTTGCAGGTTTTGTACCTATTTACATAGATTGCTAAAATAAATGACCCTCATGAAACTCTTTGCTCTAGGCTTTTGGAAGAAGTTTATTCGGCTTCACCTTAGACATACCATGATACTTCTGATGTCAACGCAAGGGCAGAGGCGATGGACAAATCTGTAGACGTGAAGCCTTCTTCTTCTTCGCTGTTGCATGATAAAAAGGGAGAGAGTGGATGAGAATAAAGGACTGAAGGAGCAAATAACAGTTTTGGAAAAAAAGAAACAGAGTCATTGCAAGAAGGGAGATGAAATGACAGAAGTTCACAAATAAACAACTCTGAATCATTCTGGATAAATTGAAAATAGTCTTGTTACCAAAACAACCAGTGTTATAGAAACAACTACAGAGAAGGTGGTAATACCAAGAAGTTTGGCCATTTCCGCACTAGACTGTTATACTGCTTCTATTCCACTTTCAACATCCTGTGGAATCCTGGGGTTTGCAGTTTGGGGAGGGGCCTTTGAGGGTACTCTTGGCCTTTGAGGCCCTTCTCTAAACTGCAAACCCCAGGATGCCATAGGATGTGGAAAGTGGACTAATAGCACTATAACAGTCTAGTGCAGAAATGGCCTTTATCCAGTTAACAATCCAACCCATTTTTAAGACAAAAGGATTGTCTTCAGAAATCTACTTGCTAAATTTGTTGTCGTCGCACGCCCTCAAGTCATTTCCAAGTTACAGCAACCTGCCATGGTGTTTTCTCAGCAAGATTTGTTCAGAGAAGGTTTGCCATGTGCTTTCCTCTGAGGCTGAGAAAGTGTGACTCGCTCAAGGTCACCCCGTGGCTTTCCATGGTTGTGTGGGGATTCGAACCCCCGTCTCCTGGAGTCCTAGTCTGTCATTCAAACCACAACACCGCAACGGCTTTCCTTGTTAAATTCAAAATCCAACTCAATTCAGTTATTTTCATTGCCATGGAGGAATCCATAAGGATGGCAAACTGTTCCAACAATGAGTTGAATTTTAACCTGGACTTCACCTTTCCATTTCTGTCGGTGAGAATCTGAATTTATAGAATCAAGAGTCCGCTTATCTCCCTGTTCCTTCCCACCCCGTTTCCCTGGTATGACCTGGTCTTTTATTGCACCAGGAACCCTTGGCCAAGGACGAAACGCCTTTTTAAACTTTTAATAGCTGCCTGAGAGGTGTGATCAGGTGCAATTCACAGAAGAGAAAGCCGGTGGTTCCTTTGCTTGTGTGATGACTTGTGCCAAGTTTTAAAAAAATACCCTACCTCTTCCCACGCATTTAATGATTTTTAGGTGCTTTTTTAAAAAAAAAGTCGCTTGCTGATTTCAAAGAGCTTTTCCGCTGCTGCTGAATTGTCCTTGTTTACTTTCGGCTATTTTAAGTTGAGCGGTTGGTCTCCTTGAGAATTATGTGTGAAGAATAAAGATTAAAAACTTCTTAGGGTAAATAAGGGAGCCTGCAATTCTGTCTGTAATCACCAGTAGCTTTCATGTTGTGGGATGGGGAGATCACAAAGGGAAACATATTATATTGGGTTTAAACTATAGAGAAAATTAAATGATTAAATGTAGAAAGGAGACATTGACTATTTCTGCACTGGACTCTTATAGTGCTATCATTCCATTTTCAACATCCTACGGAATCCTCAAAGGTCCCTCCCTAAACTGCAAACCCCAGGATTCCATAGGAGGTTGAAAGTGGAATAATAGCACTACAGCAGTCAAGTGCAGAAATGGCCATTAAAAAGTCCTTCATGAAATAAGTAAACCTCCCGTTCTATCTGTGATAATGAGTGGCTTTCACATCTGTGGGCAGGACACAAATAATTAGAATCATAGAATCATAGAAATGTAGAGTTGGAAGAGACCCCAGGGGCCATCCAGTCCAACCCCCTGCCATGCAGGAACACCCTCAAAGCACTCCCGACAGATGGCCATCCAGCCTCTGCTTAAAAACTTCCAAGGAAGGAGACTCCACTACACTCCGAGGCAGCAGATTCCACTGCCGGACAGCCCTGACCATCAGGAAGTTCTTCTTGGGATTCAGGTGGGATCTCCTTTCCTGAAGCTTGAATCCATTGCTCCTTGTCCTGGTCTCTGGAGCAGCAGAAAACAAGCCCTCTCCTTCCTCTACATGGCATCCCTTCAAATTATAGTAATTATTTCAGAATTTGCATCTACCTATCTACCTATCAGCATATGTAAATGTCATGCATGCTTGTGTCCTCTTTTTGGGATCTTTCCTCTTCTTTTCTACTTAGCCATGCTCTTTTACCTTTCATCCAGGGGGAGGTAAGAGACCAGGGTCTGGATCCCTGCTCAGCCAACCCACTGGATGATCTTGGACAAGTGCCACTCTCTCATCCTCAGATCAATGCAACGTCAACACCTCCGTGAAGAAATAATGCTGAGAAAACTGTGTGATGGGTTCACCTAAGGGTTGTTGTAAGTCAGAAATGACTGGAACACATACAAGAACAAATTCAAGGAAGCAGAGACTGAATAACTTTTCAAGTTGAGTCCATTTATATTGTATGCTGAATATTCCACATTTGGGGACCTTCACATCTGGATGTTGAGAACTCAACATACATTTTTGTAAAAGTCCACAAATATTTCTGTGCACCTTTTCACGATTTCATAAAATTATTCCCAAAGGTTTGCATCTGGAAACTCTCTTCCTAACTGCATTGCATTCTTTCCTTAACTCACGCACCTTGTCTTGAACTTGGTCTTCCTTGTCCTAGAAGTCATTTGCAGATCTCGGTGTCTCTCTTCCTTCTGCTCCTCTTCCCTACGTTGGAAAAAGGTTCGGGTTTCCATGGTGGATATTTTGGAAGAATCGGACCTGCCAGAATGATAACATTAAAAAAAAAGAACAAATTCAGTTTTTAAAAAAGCAGGAGGAAAAAAGGAAGAGGAGAATTGATTGCTTAAACAAAAAAAGAACAAAGGTACAACATGGGCAGCTGATCTGATGTTCTCCAGATGCTTTGGACTACCATTCCCATGGGTCTCAGTCAGCATCACCAATGGCCAGGAATTATGGAATTTGTCATCCAAATGGCAATGACATTGTCTGCCTCTCCTATGAGATATGTCAATTCACCACCCCTGAAATAGGGATTTCCATTCTGTTAGTAGTTTGCACTCAATTAACATTTGCACCCCAGACTGTTAAAGTGCTTTTGTTCCATTTTTAACCTCTTATGGAATTCAGGGATTTGCAGTTTAGGGAGGGACCTTTAGAATTCGCAGCCTGAGAGCTCTTTGGCCTCAGTAAACTACAAACCCCAGCATTCCACAGGATGTTGAAAATGGAATAATAGCACTATAACAGGGCAGTGTGCAAAGCCCCTAAGATTCTATGGCCATTTCCGCACTAGCCTGTTATAGCACGATGATTCCACTTTCAACATCCTCTGGAATCCTGGGGTTTGCAGTTTAGGGAGGGGCCTTTGAGGATGGCCTTTGAAGCCCCTCCCAAAACGGCAAACCCCAGGATTCCAGAGGATGTTGAAAGTGGAATCATCGCACTATAACAGGCTAGTGCGGAAATGGCCTATGACTCTGTGAAAATTTCCCATTGACCTAATTGGTCTAAACATTTTTCCTCTTCATTTCTAATGTGACTCATGCATGCCTCATGATACACTCAGAAGATGCATTTTCTATTTTAACTAGAATCTCTGAGTCTAATACTTTTAATATATGCTGTTGGCACTCGAATGCAAGTAAAGGGTTTTAAAATAGCCCAAGTGTCAGACCCTTGCAGTGAGCGAGCACAAAATACTCAGGCTTAACAACACATGTGTTCCTATCACTCTTGCGCTAGGTAAAGCTCGGATGGGGAGCAGGGTTAGGATTTCTTCCTGATAGCAGGGGGAGGCTTAGGGAACCCCAGCAAGCAGGAAAAACAACAACTATTTTTCTTAAATTCCAAATTCAAACCATTTCTAACAGCTGTGAAAAAGACATAAAGTGGCCTCTCCACTTTTGCAAAGGTTTGGGGTGCAGAACCTTCCTGAAAGTGGGAATACTGCAAATAATTCCCCCCTGTGCTTCCCCTGCCATTCTCTTCAGAGCTTCCCCACCTTCTCTTGCATCCTGCCATGGCACAAACACACACTGGGACAAAAATGCCTAGGAATGGGAGCGGGGAGGTCCATGCCTTCCCACCCCAATTCCTTTGCCTTTTTGCCAGGTGCACTTGCTTTCCTTCTCTGCATCTGGCAAAATGCAAGAGAATGGGAGAGGAGAATGGGGGGGGAGGCATGCAGGTTTGCAAATACTCAAATACATGAAGGTCAAACCCACGAATGTGGAGGGAGGACTATAAAGAAAATAAGAGAGGCTTCAAAGTTTAGGGAGCTGGACTGGAGAAAGCTAAAGACCAGCCTTCCACAACCCGGTGCCCGCCTGGTTGTGTTCATAAAAGCACTCCATTTGCCGCAAATGAAGTAAGTTTGAACTCCATTTGCAGTAACTGAAGTAAGCCCAGAATGAAAGGGGAAAGTGGGAGGAGGAGAAAGAAGCCAGGACATTTTGAAAACGAATTCTTAAAAAGCAGGATCTGCTTAAGCTCAGCTAACATTCTCTAGACATGTCACGGAATGTGTAAGAGGGAACATTATCTTACAAGAAAAGGCCTCTTTCGACCATTCCCTAATTAGAGACAATTCCCTTGTTTCCATTCCCATGCAAAGAATAATGGAGAGATATTGGCCATTTCCACACTGGACTGTCATAGCGCTTTGATTCCACATTCAACCTCCTATGGATCCTGGGGTTTGCAGTTCCGGGAGGGGCCCCTCCCGGAACTGCAAACCCCAGGATTCCATAGGAGGTTGAATGTGGAATCAAAGCGCTATAACAGTCTAGTGCAAAAATGGCCATTTTTTGAGTCTGCAAAACCTGAACAGGACTATTGATGACTTGGAGATCTGTCATTGGTAAGGCTGCCATAAGCCGAAGCTGACTTGACAGCAGTTTACAAGAAGAAATATTTGAGAGAACAGGGCATTATAGTTTGAATGTGGGGCTAAGAGTCTGAGAGAAGAAAGTTCACATTCCAACCTTGGCCTTGGAAACTTCTAGCTTTGGGCAAGTCACATTCTTTGGGCCTCAGAGGAAGGTAAAAGCAAACCCCCTCTGAACAAATCTTGCCAAGAAAATCCCATGGTAGATTCACCTTAGGGATTCCATAAATTGGAAACAGCTTGAAGGAACACAGCAACAACTGCAGGAAGAGGAGGGAAAAAAACCCCCATAGGCTCACACTTTTAAAAAAATCTTTTATAGAGCTACATGAGCAGGTGCACATAATTTCCTACACTAAAAAAAGAACTTGCATTAATATATATATATATATATATCCACAGATTCGAAACAACTCGTGCATGGGTGGGGTTGAGGATGTTACTTGTGGTTGCTCTGAAGTAAGGTTTTGTGACCAGAATCCAACTACAGGGACGGGTGCAACCTTTCAGTTTCTATTCTGTTTTCTTGTTGGTTGAATGGTATCTTGGGTTGTATGCTATTTTTGAAACTGTTACAAGCCACTCTAAATAACACAAACACAGGAGATGTATGTTAATCTTCCAAATAAATGAACAAACTTGAATTTTCCAAAGAGCAATGGCTATGGCCAGAGACTTTGTATATCAAGGTGAGCAACCATGAAGTACCGAAGGCCCTCGTCCATTTTCAACCAACTCCCAGTAGGATCAGAGACTTTTATCCTATTTTAACCCCCTATAAAACCAGAAAGAGCAGGAACAAAACCTGGGACTTTTCGATCAGTTGGATGACCGCTGCATGAAGCCTGGATGTGGATATAAAGTTCATGGAGGGACTCCATTTCTGTACAAGATTTAACTTATATTAAAAACAGAGCACACTGAGTGTGTAAAAGAAACTGTAGGAGGCAGGGGGGATGATTCATGCAAGGTGTATCAAAGATGCAAAAAATAGCCTTTTAAAATATAAAGCAAGATACAAATTTGGAAGGGGAAAATGGTTTACCTTCGCCTGCGAGGAGCAAATCTTCCAGCTTCTTATGCTGCGAAAAGGCTATCTGAAATACACAGAAATGCCACAGCAGTCCAGTGCCCGTGCCAGTCCGAAAGAAATATCAAAGGACAAAGGAGTGGTGCCTTCTTTCCCCCCTCCCTCAATGACATTAAGAATGACGGTGTCCCTGCAAGAATTTGTCCAAGGGTAAACTGCCCACCCTCGCAGCCTTAAATATAGCATTATCTCATGTCATTTCAATGACAATGGAGTGAACTGTCCAGGATTTATGATCCACAAACAGCTCTCTGCATGGGTGACCCAAGATCATTTTTCTAGTCGGAGAGTATTTATGTCCATTGTCGAGTAAGAGCGAGAAAGGGAAGAGATGCACAGGCTTGCGGAGAGCTGGTCCTGGGGGGCAAGATGAATGAATATGGCCCCTTCCCTAAAACTTCCTAGATACTGAATGTTACTTTCTTTTTTAAATAAGTTTTTGAGTGGCTTAAGTTTCAGGCTGCAAAAGTGCATCAGACTGAAGCCAAAAGAATGGAACCAAGAATGCCCACATATTTAAGCAAAATGCAAGTTTTGTACAGCCCCCGGGAGCTGGAAGGAAGCTGACAAATTCTTATGCCTCCATTTTTGGGTAATTTTTAAGAGACTCTGAAAATTTTCATGTACCTTCTGGGGCACATGTGAGGCACTTTCATCACATTTGGGGGGCCTTCTAACTTTTTAAAGCCAACGTGTGTTCCCCAAACAGAAAAGTATTGTGAGTTGCCAGACCAACTAGGCCAGAGGTTCCCAACCTTTTTTTTCACTTTTATACCCCTTGGTGGCCCATTTCCACAAGTTGTACCCCCCCTTCTGCTGCCACATCCTTTTTTGAGGGGAAAAAAGCACCCTTAGAAAGCTTCTGTTAGCTCTGAGATGTCTCCACACCACTGAAGGAAAGGCGGGGTGTCAGGCCAGCCACCTGCTCGGGCCTCTCTGTTCCATCAAAATTTGCGAAGGTCAAACCTACAAATGTGGAGGGAGGACTGCAGTTTGGGGCCCCGGTTCTACCACTGGTTATGGGAGGGATGCTGGAATCCATCAACGAGAGGATTGGAATGTTCCTCTTCTGTGCCTCATCTGTTGCATCACCAGCAATAACATGCATTAACACGAGTCCATGTTCTGCATCAAAAGAACTCTTGGGGAGGCCTGAAACCACACCCAGTTCCAGAACAGAACAGCTACCAACATTTAAAGGAGAATTACACAAGCCCTTGTTGTCATCTGGTTGAGATTTGGCAGGTGTAACTTTCTCCTAAGTAGTCACTATGGGAGCAAAGTTCATCCAGTTCTCACAAATGAGAGCAGGGACCAGAAATCCAAAAACAAGTGGTAGTTTTGTTGTACTTGTTGTGGTGGTTTGAGTGTAGGACTTTGACTCTGAAGACCAGAGTTCAAATCTCTGCTCAGCCATGGAAATCTGCAAGGCACACTCTCTCAGCCTCAAAGGAAGTCAAAAGGCAACCACTCTCTGAACAAATCTTGCCAAGAAAACTCCATGGTATGTTCATCTTAGGTCCTTTCCGCACCTTACCTTCTTCTGGCGCTGGGGTGTGGGGATCACACGAGCAGCCTCTGGCGAGAGGCTCTCACGTCCAGGGTCCTTTGGCTCCGCACGAACTGCCTGCTTGTGCGAGAGCTCCACCTCTTCCTTCCACAGTGGAGCCTGGGAGTTTCCCTGGCTGCGCTGGGGCAGGAAGCATGACCGGCGCAGCTCCAGAGGCTCCGCACCCCAGGTAAGTGTGTGCGGGGCCTGGGAGCAATGCGCGATTGCACACCATTTTCGGCTTCTTTTCAAAAATGACAAGGTGTGTGATCAGCACCTGATCTACCCTGGAGCATCGCATGATTGTGAATCGCACCGTTCTCCAGGCACCCTTTCCATGGAAAATGCCGTCATAAGTTGAAAACGACTTAAAGGCACACAACAGAGATAGCAATGAGCTGTTTGCTGACGTAATAACAGCCAATGAGAAGTGCAAAGATCTGGATTTCCAAAGTTAAGATTCAAATTTGGATTGGATTTGAATGGGGTAGACCCTGAACTGATCTGAGACAAACTGGGCTGCTTCCCAGATTGCTGGTTCACATACAAATATAAATATAAAAATACAGTATAAAAATACAGTGCCCTCTGGCAGAACAAAGTAATTTCCATTGTTAAGAAAATGAGGCATATTTGAAATAAGATTAAAAACACGGCCCTGTAGAACAGTAACCTGTAGGGAGAGATTGTCTTGTCTCATCAGGGTGTGATTATCCCAGTTTGCACAGACTAGCCAGATCAGCGTAAGAACTATTGCTGTGATTTGTGGAGCACTGAAGTACGGGATTTATCAGTGCATGAGTAAGAGCGGGCATGGATTTCCTGCATCTTCCATAAGCGTCCACAGAAGGCGGAGGATCCTAGGGTACGGAAATGAAGGCCTTGCTCCCTGCTAAGAATTCTGCCTTCCCATTAAATTTTCCTGCAGACCCCAAATTTCTAACGTTGCAGTAATTTAAAACTTCGTTTGGACATTTAGAGGTATAGTTTAGGCACCCACAGAAAAGGAACAGGCAACGTTATCAAGGAAATATGAAAGCTGCAAGTTCAAGGGACTGTGAAAGCAAAAGGAACGTGAAAAGAACAAAGTTATCAAGATAATGTGCAAACAGCAAGTGCATGGTGGAACAATTGTCAATGTCTCACTCCGTGGAAGGCTAGAAACGTGGGGGTGGAAGGAAAGTTCATTGGGAGACAGAATTCTTATTCGGGGAGGAAAGCCTTCATT
Source organism: Ctenosaura bakeri (assembly GCA_948474755.1). Taxonomy (NCBI): domain Eukaryota; kingdom Metazoa; phylum Chordata; class Lepidosauria; order Squamata; family Iguanidae; genus Ctenosaura; species Ctenosaura bakeri. Next base: position 241,166 of record CAOLHI010002363.1, on the reverse strand, counting down.
TGTGTTCCTCCCTTACACCTCAGATCTCACTCCTTTTCTTTGGTGGCGTCCACTGATGGCCTGTGTCTGGGGTTTCCTTCTCACAATGCAAGCTGGGACGAAGGATGCGGTGGCATTTAATTAGTGGCTGAGTGGCATCACCTGGCATGTTGTTGACATGGGATCCCCAGGCGATTGCTCAGAAAAGCATGCCACATCAAGAGCTTGGAACGCAGCCCTTGGCAGGGCACATGCAGCCTGTCATTCCGTGGAAAGAGCAAATAAAACAGATGGTCACCTTGGGACAATTACTTTGTGTGTGTTTCTGATGGTGGAGGGAGGGGTGAGGAATGACAACTGTCCAAATCTCCCAGGCTGGCATGTCCAGAACGTTAAACTAAGGCCATTTCCACACTAGACTGTTATAGCATTATTATTCCACTTGCAACATCCTATGGAATCCTGGGAGGGGAGGGGCCGGCTGGCACCTATTGCAACAGTGAATAATGCAAACATGAAGCTACACAGGGAAAGTGGAGGCATCCAGGATAAGATGGACAAGATGCTATAAGCAGAGATAAATAAGTAGATAAATAAGTAGATGCTATAAGCTGTCATAAATTGACAGCGTGCGGGTAAAGGGTTTGTATCTGGTTCGTCAAAAAGGGCTTCAATTTAAAAACAGACCTGCAAAATTTATAAGTAAACAGTAATCCCAACTCAGGCCATTTCCTTCCTACACTGTTATCGGCCATTTCCGCACAATGTTGTTATAGTGCTATTATTCCACTTGCAAGCTCCTGTGGAATCCTGGGATTTGCAGTTTAAGGAGGGGCATTTAGAATTGCCAGCCAGAAAGCTCTTTGGTCTCAGTAAACTACAAACCCCAGAATTCCATGGGAGGCTGGAAATGGAATAATAGCACTATAACAGTGTAGTGCGGAAATGGCCATAGTGCTATTATTCCACTTTCAACATCCCGTAGAATCCTGGGGTTTGCAATTTAGGGAGCAGCCTTTGCAATTTTCAGCCAGAGAGCTCTTTGGCCTCAGGAAACTACAAACCCCAGAATTGCACAGGAGGTTGAAAGTGGAATAAGAGCACTTTAACAGTGTAGTGTGGAAATGGCCTATCATACTATCCGAGCTTTTCAATAACTGTTCCAATTTAGCACTGATGGCCCTGGTTAACTCTCTGCTGTCCCATTTTCTCAGTTGCTTTTAAAATGTCTCGGCTTCTCTCTCCTCCCACTTTCTCCCTTCGTCCTTGGCTTACATGAATTCTAACAAACTGAGTTCAAAGTAGTTTGTACCCGGTGAACTCAATAGGAGGAAGAAATGGAGAAATCTTGCCTTTCCCGGTAGACAAAATCAAGCTGTTCCAGTCTCTCCTGTTCTGGAAGAGAACATCCTGAAGTGTGTGACTCCAGATTGCTTCTTAAGGCAAAGAAAAAGAAGAAACGCTTCTTGTAAAAAGGAGATAAAGGAAAGAAGCCTCCCAATTAAAAGAAACTTTCCTTGAGGAGATCCTTGTTGAATGGCAGCATCCCTGGAACTGTGTATGTGTGTCTTGGTTTCTGTGAAATGTTGGAAGTTATGAAGTCTTAGGCCATTTCTGCAATAGTCTATTATAGCGCTATTATTCCACTTTCAACATTCTATGGAATGGCCCCTCCCTTAACTGCAAACCCTAGGATTCCATAGGACATTGAAAGTGGAATAATAGTGCTATAACAATCTAGCGCGGAAATGGCCTTAGACGGGCAGCAGAAAATCAGGTTTATTAGACTGTAAGTAAGAACACTGAGGCCATTTCCGCACGACACTCTTATAGCGCGATGATTCCACTTTCAACCTGCTATGGAATCCTGGGGTTTGCAGTTCTGGGAGGGGCCGGCTGGCCCCTCCCAGAACTGCAAACCCCAGGATTCCATAGGAGGTTGAAAGTGGAATCATTGCGCTATAAGAGTGTCTTGCGGAAATGTTCTGAGACTGAGTCTGACTTTATCCCTGGAGCAGACAATTTCTGGTGTAGCCCTTGCGTGTTCAAGATATTTTTGTGGTTGTCCCCACACTAAGCATGTAAACTGTCCTTTTAAAAATCACTTTTTAATGTTGTCATACCCTTTGATTGTTGGGTTGCTCCCCTGCCTGTTTGTCACATTTTTCCCACCCTTCATTCGCCCCTTCTTAAAAAAAAAATTAGAAAACTAGTCTATGCAAGCTTTCAAAGAGCTACTCAAGATTTTCAGGGAAATTCTTCTCTATAAACAGAAGTTTCGTCCTTGGGGCTTTTGTTTCCAATTGCTTCCTGTTTAGGGCAGCAGAACGATTGCCCCTGAATTGCCATTTAACTAGTAAGTTCCTGCTCTGTCTTTTGCAGGGAATGGGGATTTACATTAAGAGGAGGAAACTGGTGATTCAGAAATAGGTGAATTGAGACGGATGGATTGCCTTTTCTTTCTGATGGGGAACAGGTTTTGGGAACCAAAGCACGGTAATTTTCAAGCACTGTGTAAAACCCACCTCAATAGAGAAGTACTGTTATTATTGTTTGATTTTCCAAAGATATATAGCAAATAAAAAATTGCAACTTAATTCTAGCCCCACCTTAGTTTACATCCTTGTGTGGTGGAATCTGGATGGAAGGATAAAGGCTGTTTCTGCACTAGCCTGTTGTAGCGCGATGATTCCACTTTTAACATCCTCTGGAATCCTGGGGTTTGCAGTTTCAGGAGGGGCTGGCCAGCCCCTCCCGAAACTGCAAACCCCAGGATTCCAGAGGATGTTGAAGGTGGAATCATCGCGCTATAAGAGTGTAGTGCGGAAATGGTCTTAATGCTATTATTCCACTTTCCACATCCTGTGGAATTCTGGGGTTTGCAGTTTACAGAGAGGCCAAAGATGCCCCCCCAAAACTGCAATTCCCAAGATTCCATAGGATGTGGAAAGTGGAATAATAGCACTGCAACCATGTAGTACGGAAATGGCCTTAGGTTTCTTCCACACTACATAGTTATGGCACTTTGATACTACTTCAGCTGCCACGGTTGCCATAATTACATGGTTACATACTATGGGATCTTGGGCTTTGTACTTTGTTGAAGCACTAGAGCTCCCGGGGCTGAAATTTCTAACTACTTCATTAAACTACAAACCCCATGATTCTATCTGAAGGCATTACAGTGGTATGGAAGTGCTGAAATTGTATAGTGTGAAAGTGTGTAGTGTGTAACTGTGTAGCCGAGAGTGGCTGCTTTAAAGCTATGGAGAATTTCAGTAAATATGAATTTACTCTTTGGACTGGGAATGGGCTTATGGAAATTACTTTGCTCTAAGCCATGTAAAAGGTTTCTTTGTTGGGGCTGCAACTTTTTCCATGCAATATCTGACTAATACTTAGTAGGACATATTTTATGGCGTACACACCATATCTCTGACGATCTCAAGATCATAAAACATGCTCCGGCAAGCTGGGGAGGTCTGGTCCCCTGGAATGTTTTTTCCCTAACCACTTCCTCAGCGCTCAGCTTTTATTAAAAAGAGAAAAAGGAGAAGTCAGTAGCCATCTGCCTTACTTAACACAGGGAAAACTGGAAAACAATCTTTATTTGTCATTCGCTGGTTAAATAACGCATTTAGCCCACAATATGTATCCAGTAATTCCACCATATGGTATCCAAGGTAGCTAAAAGTAATAAAAATGTTTTAAAAAATCAAAATAACTTAAAAAAACCCAATAGCAATAACACGAGACAGATAAGATGCTTCAATAAAACCATCAGAGGCAGCTGTTAGTTGAAGAAATGAAAACACAGTAGTCACGAGCAAACAAGGATAAAGGCCGACCTGAATAAAAACGCCTTTGTTCAATCATAGAAGGTCATTAGAAGGTAGAGTCTGGAAAAATTAATTACAGGGGGAAAAAAACTCCCAGGATCCCCCAGTGGCCAATGTTCATGGTAGCTTGGGCATTGTGGGAATTGTATTCCGAAGGCTTAAATCCGACTGTTACTTCCAATAGAACAGACCCATGGAATCAATAGAACTTACGCAAGTGTTTACTTGCCACGTTTTCATTGGTTGAATGGGTCTACTCTACCTGGGATGAAGAATTGGATGGAGGCTGGGGTGGGAATGATGCAGCCCTCCAGATATTGTTGATAGGACTTCCATTCCTACCAACCCTAGCCAACTGGAGTTGCATCTCAACAGCATCTGAAGGATGGCATGATTCCCATCTCTGATTTAGAGCCTCAAAAATAACTTCTCCAAAAATAACTTCTGCACCAGAGGGAGGCTCGATACAGCAATTTTGCAAGAACTTCAAGACTCTGCGGGAAGACACAAGAAGGCTCTCTAGAGCAGGGCCTCTCAAACTATCTGATCTATGAGCATCCATAGTAACTGGAGTGGGGACAGAGAGATGAATTAGTTCCTTCAAGGCGGCTGGAGGAGCTCCTTTAAAGCTACAGCTAAAACCTGGAGCAGACTTATCACCCCACTGACATGGATGTCCACAGTTCCCGCTGGATCCGCAAGCTATTAAGAATATGTGCTGGTAAAGTGGAAAGATGCCATCAAATTTTAAAAAAGGGATGTGTGATTGTATAGTGGTGTTAAATGAATCCTATGCAAAAACTCAAGGCAAAGTAAAATTTACCATCTTTCATCCCTGGATCCATTTGTCAGAGTTTAAAACATTGTCGACACAATTATGATTGCTGTTGTTGTACCTTCCTATCATTTCTTAGAGGGCCCTAAAGGTGAATCTATTATGAATTTTCTTGGCAAGACTTGCTCAGAAAGGATTAGCCATTTCCTTCCCCTGAGGCTGAGACAGTGTGACTCATGCAGTGAGTTTCTAGGGCAGAGTGGAGGTTCAAATCCTGGTCTCCCAGAATCCAATCAAACCAGTATAGCACGCTGGCTGTCACAGAGTTATACCCGCACCCCAAACTTTTGGCCACTCTAAATGAATTTAATTATCGTGTGGTTTTAACCAAGGGATCCTGGGATTTGGTTCTTCGAGAGAGCCGGAGAGGAGGTTTGCCAGCTTCTCTTCCACGCTCACGCCTGTGCTGCAACAGCATCTTTTTCTGCACAGGTGATAGCGCTTGTTGCTATATCATGGGGAAAAAAATCACTTGTTGATTTGCAGATAGAGTTGCTATCAGAAATGCAATCCAAACACAAAATGGGTCTCCCCTCCCAACCCCACCACTGCCATTGGCACCTCAAGTTAGCTGTATCTGCAACAAAATAAGTCCAATGTTGCCTGCATACCTTATGAGAAAATATGAAAATTTCGAGAAACGAAAATTACATCAGACAAATTATGCTAGCGGCAACAATGAGCAGCTGGTGGCTTACACAGCAGTGGGGCAGTGAATCAGGTCCATGCTTTAATTTGAATTTTAGCAGGGTTGTTCAAGGTGCTGAACCTTTTCTCCAAATCAGAGCCAGCACCTTGGATAGCCCCTTTAAAGTTCAGACTAGGGCCATTTCTGCACTGCACTCTTATAACGTTATTATTCCACTTTCAACATCCTATGGAATCCTGGGGTTTGCAGTTTAGGGAGGGGTATTGAGAAGTCTCAGCCAGAGAGCTCTTTGGCCTCAGGAAACTACAAACCTCAGGATTCCACAGGAGGTTGAAAGTGGAATAATAGCAATATAGCAGTGTAGTGCGGAAATGGCCTGAAACCCAAAGTGGTTTCCCAACCCCACTGACATGCTCTGCTACTGGAAAGTTGGAATCAGCCACATAAATCCAGATGGTGGTTTTCTTAACTCTTCTCTTTAATGGGTAGAAGTGAGGCCGCACCAAGGAATCAGGGATGCTGAGGACATACCCCTTCAGTTCTGTTTGGGGGGACATGTTTCCATGCCCAGTGCAGTGCTATGTTCACTCATAAATGCCTGCATTGTCATCTGGTCCCTGGTCCCACTGTATTTTCAGTTCCAAGTCTCTGAACAGACCTGTGAAGAGGCCACTGTTCGGAGCAGAGTCCAAGGGGTTTGGGAAGGTACTTCTGAGGGATTCCGGGTCCGTTGCTAACCCTTTGCTCGCTTGATCTATACAGTCTGTTGTTTGGAATCCAAAAGATGGCCATTGGCCAGCAGTCCAGGCTAATGAATCCCACTCCAGCCGCTGATTTGTGCCGTGATCTTGACAAAGGTTGTTGTGGGCACCTTGTACAAAGAAGGGTTGTGGCTGGGAGGACAAGAGAGTGTTGGCTTCTGAGCTGATACATTCTCTGATTTCTGGAGCTGCCTGTAACAGTTCCGTGGGTTGCTTTCTGTAGCCTCCTGTCCTTTCACTTGCTGTAGAAGGAACCCTTTCTTCCAGAAGGGTTGGTGGCTGGGGTGGCATTGAATCGCGATTGTTTTCCAGATGTTCTGCATTTTCAAACACTGATGCCGGCACCTCGTTGGCCTTGTTTATCCACCAGATCTGTTCTGGGTTCTGTGCCTGATAGAGTCCATTGCTTGTGGTGTTTTCAACACAAGAATCAGGCTCCGTAGCTTGCTTTGGTGGAGAGTTTGTCTTGTTGACACAACTGGTACCCTGAATGCATAGTCCGTATGTTAAATTCGAAGGATTGCATGGTGGATTATGCTTAACGACTTGTGGGGCATAAGCCACAGCGGAATGATCTTCTGGAACCACAGGTTGGGGAACGCTCTCGAATGAGGGCAGTTTGACCTGTTGCTGGTAAGCTGTTTGCGCCAAACTGAATAATTTCTGGTGCTCCTCCAATGCTCCCAGGAGATGGGGGCCAACTTGTGTCATCAGCTGTGCCTCTGGAACATGTTGTGCAGGCTTGGACAGATTGTAAGGGATCAGAAAATGCTCTGCCTTTGGCACGAGAGGTTGGAAACGGGAAACGCTCTTGAAATCCTGCCAGAAATAAAAATTAATTCATTAAAAAATTAATTTAATCTCTATCCCACCCTTCTCTTGGTATGGGAGCCAAGGTGGCTTGGCAACAAATTCAAGTCAAGTCTAACTAAAGCCTATTGGATACCAAAGTTGAAAAGCCATCAAATAAAACAATTCTTCATGTGATGCAATAACAATAATCCTAGTAAGTTTGCTTAGGTGGATCTGTAATGGCAGAAGAATTTCTCTCTCTCTCTCTCTTTTTGTCTTTTCTTATTTCCTTTTTCTTACTACAGTTTGGTCTGGGTGATCAGACTCCCTTTTGTGTCTTAGCAGATCACAGGTAAGTCACCATTAACACAGGATAATAGCATCTTTGTCTAGGACTTATCACATGAAGTTGTTCTCCTGATGGAGGACCGTTTGGAAGGAGTTTCTTGTACAAAGGAGATCCCTCCAAGATCCACAGGAAAGCAGCATCCAAATAAACAATTGCAAGGACTATCTTTACTCCTCTGTTGTTGCTTTTTTTTAAAAAAACGTAAGAGCAACATCTTGTAACTAGACATCCCGACTTAAGACACTCTTTGTAATTTTCAATTTAGGTACGTACCAAAGCTGTGGGCTGTTCGGAGGTGTATCGTTTCATATACCTATCAATCAAGTAGTATATTGTTCCAAAGATCAAGAAGATCATAAAAACAATCACCACAAACAAATACGGCATCCAGGTGCGGTCTACAGAGAGAAAAGAGGACATCAATGATTGCAGCTAGTCCTATATCAGACAGGACGGAGAAACTGCCTCAGGCAGGAAATTCTGGGGGGCAGCAGCTGCAGAATGGCCAGGGCTTTGGCCATTCCTTCTGAGCATCTCATGTTGCTAGACAGACCCTATGTGTGGTACACCAGCCTCGTCTTGCACCTCTAACTAAGGACCTTTCTGCACTACACTGTTACAGAGCTATTATTTTACTTTCAACATCCTGTGCAATTCTGGTGTTTGCAGTTTACCGCGGCCAAAAAGCTCTCTGACTGAGAATTCCAAATGCTCTTCCTAAACTGCAAATCCCAGGATTCCATAGGGGGTTGAAAGTGGAATAAGAGCACTATAACAGTCTTGTGTGGAAAGGCCCTTATCCATTTGCTTTTAGGAGTGCTGTGGAGGAAATGGTCTCATCAGCAACTGCAATTGCCTGTCCAGTTTGCTTCTGTATGGGGAGTAGAGTATTCCATTTTGTCCTTTCCCTTAAGCAACAAAACATTTTGGATAGTCCTGTGGAAGGAACAACAAGCCTCCCTACCAAGGGCAGCTGGTGGCCTTTCAGTCCAGTGGAACAGTTAATCTGCTCTGGAGTTAAGTCTGAACTTTAATTGTTGATGTTGTGCACCTTCAAGGGGACCCAGCTTATACTGACAAACACCCTCTCCGCACTGGATTGTTATAGTGCTACTATTCCACTTGCAACATCCTATGGAATCCTGGGGTTTGCAAACTGCAAACCCCAGGATTCCATAAGATGTTGCAAGTGGAATAATAGCTCTATAACAGTCCAGTGCAGATGGGTCTGTGTCCTAGAGTTTGCTAGCCAAGGAAGTTTCCCATTACTTTCCTCTGCGGCTGCGAGAAAGTGACTTGCCCGAGATCACTCAGTGGGTTTTCATGGCTGAGCAGGGAGCTGAAATTTGTCCAGCACATAAGCCACTACATTGTGCTGGATCTCCTTGGTAAGATTTACTCCAAGCTGGCTCGCCGTTGCCTTCCTTTAAGGATGAGACAGTGGGGTTTGCCAAAGGTTACCTGGTGGGTTTCCACAGCTGAGCACACATTCAGACCCTGATCTCCTAGTCCAAGGCCATTTCTGCACTACACTGTTATAGTGCTCTTATTCCCCTTTCAACATCCTGTGGAATTTTGGGGTTTGTCCTTTCCTGAGGCCAAAGAGCTCTCCAGCTGAGAAATTCTAAACTGCAAACCCCAGGATGACATAGCATGTTGAAAGTGGAATAATAGCACTATAATAGTGTGGTGCAGAAATGGCCACTGTCTGTCACTTAACCCATAGGTACAAAACCTATTTGGAGGTATTAGGGTCCAGCACCTTGCATACTGCTTTTAAGGTTCAGACTAAAACCCAGAGTGGATGGAGCACCCAACTGACACAGAAAGCCACTAGCAGACACTTTTTCCTAGACTGTTCTGGCCTCTGGCTCAAGAATACCTAAGACTGAGCTGAGCTTGTAAAAGGAATAACAAACCTCTCCAGCTCCAAAAGTGCCCCATGGGATGCAATATTGGGCCCTTGTGTTAGAACAAGAATGAGAGCAGTTTGTGTTTCCATTGCAAGGGTGCCTCTGCTCCTTGGCATGCACGCTTGCAGGGATGGATAACCAACCTTGATTTACAGGGAAGAAGATTAGGACTGCATATTCAGGGCTAAGGTGGGTATGAGATCTAACCTGCTCTCTGCCTTTGGCACCTTCAGCTTCTTGGCAGAAAACAAGCTTTGTTTTTTCCCACAAGGTTTTTGCTGTTGATAATCCCCTCGGTTTGACTGTAAACACATAATGGGTGTGTTTGGAGAGCACAACAAGTCAGAACTCTAAACAATTCAGAGCTGTTATGCACGTGCCAATGTGTGGGTGCACGCTGGCCGATCGCTTCCAGTTGCAAGTGGGAGCAGTAAGCGATTGAGGAAGCATGTGGATTCATGCAGCGTTAACAGACAGAAAAACACACAGACGTAATATTTTAAGTGTTTCTTCTGTGTTGCTTCTGAACCCAGGAGGACCCCAAACCCTGGCTTTTTTGTCCTCTGGCAACAAGACTTCTGGTCTTGTTTTCTGTCTACTGCTTTTTCAAATGGTTACAAGGAGCACACAGCCCCCTTGCTATAGCAACTCCGTTGGCTGCTGTTGTTTCCAGGATCTATTCAAAGGGCTGGTTATGAATTATAAAGCCCTATAAAATATAGGCGCAGACTATTTTTTAATTTGTCAGCTGCCTCCATTCCTGCTTGTTCCCATTCTTGTGGATCACAAGAATAATAAAAATGGCCATTTCTGCCCTACACTGTTATAGTGCTCTTATTCCACTTTCAAACTCCTGTGGAATTCTGGGCTTTGTAGTTTCCTGAGTCCCAAGAGCTCTCTGGCTGAGAATTCTAAGGGCCCCTCCCTCAATTGCAAACCCCGGGATTCCATAGGATGGTCAAAGTGGAGTAATAGCACTAGCACAGTGTAGTGCGGAAATGGCCAATGATAATAACCGCTGGTCCTTGCAGCCCCAGTGGACTTGCAGGTCCAAGAAGATTGCCCTCCACCCACTCAAGTTCTTCACCCTGCTTTGTGGCAATACAAGGAAATTTATCCAGCATTACCCAGCAGTGATAATTTTGCTTATGAAGTGAACAAAACAACAGTTTGCTTGGTAACAGCTGACATCCTTGATTTTCATTTCATATCATGTTCAGTGCAAAATGGAACAAACCCAGAAATTTTCTGAAAAATGCCAAAGTGTGTTGATTGCTCCATAATGTGCACAAAACATTTGGAATGTCAGCTGAATTCTAAATACCACCTTTGGTTAAAATTGGTTCCTAAAGGAGCATTCTAGAGGAACCCCCCCACTAAAATCTGATGTTTTTATTCAGGAGGTAGCTCAAATAGTTGATAGATTGGGTCTAAAAATTTACTACAGTTTTCATTTGGGTCCCATTAGATAACACACCAAGTTAGATGACTTTGTGGTCATACATACAAATGGTCAGGTAGGCAGAGAGAGAGAGAATAAAAACAGGTTAAATTAAAGTGTAGATCTGAGGCAGATCAAATGGAAAAAATAACTCAATGAACAAAGCAAGAGGAACAGAGAGTGTGACTCCTCTAGGAATGTTATCTAAACTCTTCAGTAGCAAAATATGGCTTGCCTTGGGAAGCATAGATTATTTTCTTGGCTGCTGTGCTCAGTTTGCTCATTACTCATTTCTACCTCCTGCCAAGTTTCGATTTACTGGTAGTAGTTTTTTCTTTGTTTTTCACCAACCCTATTCCCTTTGGGAGGCAAGTAAGTCCTTGAGAAGCATTGCAACAGGTGATATAACTTGCATTTGTAACTTGCAGCTTCAAATCTCACCTCTGATTTGGATGGTTGTGCTAAACCAATGTATGAAAACCAATGCAACATTTTCAGTCATAGGAGCCAAGGCAGCTTTTCTAAATAAATGTGGGCAAATGTTATGAGAGCAATAACAGTGGATCTGCAGGTTTTTTTAGCATGGCATAGCATGATTAGCAAATATCCACACAGGAAAATACCTATTCACTAATGTGTATTAGCTAGTACTTGTGACACCAGCAACCCGCCAATTCCATTAGCATCTTTGCATCTGTATATAAGGGGAGAGCGCATATTGTTCCAATATGTCTTTGAACAAACACATTTCATGATGGCAATAAAATGGTGCAGCTGGTGCTGGGGATATTCAGAAAACAGTCTGGGATGACAGAAATGTTATTTGGATATTTTAATTCCTCCCCATTCACCGAGGACAACAGCAACAGATACTGCAATCTTCTGAAAAATTTGACCCAACTGGAGGAGAATTCAGATTGTTCCAGAGTTCATAGAGACGGAGAAGAATAATTTTATAGAGATTGAGGATGACATTTCAGTGTGCAGCCAACGAATGAAAATTGGGAACCCATCCTATAACTTGCACTGAGAGAGAATAACACCTTTCCTTGTCCTACCTGTACTTAATGTCCACCCCAGTTTCAAGTCCGGATGATAACGGCTAGCTGTGTTTAATTAAAAGTGGACCCCAAATGTACAGAGTACAAGCTTGATGCCTTCTCAGCTTTGCTCCTTCTCATGCAGATTATTATAAACCATGGTTTATTGTGATGCACACACTGGGTCAGTGTGTGGGTGAATCACCAACTCTTTCCAACGTCTCCCCCCACCAAAAAAAAACCATTAGTACTTAAGATCAAATTAGCATGAGACAGTCATGGCCTTACCTGGTAAAGTCCTCACTCGAAACACATAGGGCTTGCTGATTTTGTCTGAAGCTTTGATATGGATTGTTCCATTGTATTCAGTGTTGGCATCCAAGTCAGCGATGTCAAATTCTTTGTTGCTCACAGTTTTTGCCCACTATATATATAAAAATTTATATATATATATAGAGAGAGAGAGGGAGGGAGGGAAAGAGAGTTGCACAAGAATGTTGATTTGGTGAATCTGCTCTGGCTGACACTCTGAAACTTTAAAAGAACTTTCGAAGGTGCTGAAATCAAACATTGGATACCCTTGTAGCACCCCAAACACCCTGATCTTGTCTGATTTCTGAAGCTAAGCAGGGTTGGGCCTGGCTTGTCCTTGGATGGGAAACTACTAGATAGAACCAGGGTTGTCCGTGTAGGTCTAGGAAAGGCCTGAAACCATGCATTACGCTCACTGCCAATCAGACGTGAGCATACTGGACTAGGTGAACCAAAAATCAGTATTTGACAACTTCCTATATTCCTGTTTCAAAATGTCACCCCTGCACAGACTAACACATTGCTAAATCCAGTGAGAGGTAATATAGAGGAGTGGTGTAAATGCTAGACGAGGATTATGGAAGACTGGGATTTGAATCCTTCCTCCTGGGTGCCCTTGGATGAGTCACACTCTCTCAGCCTCAGTAGGTGGCAATGGCAAACCTCTTCTGAAAAAAAACTTGCCAAGAAAACCCCATGATAGGGTCACCATAAGTCACAGTTGACTTGAAGGCACATGACAACAATACAGGGGGCCCTTGGTGCCATTGCGGCTTGGTTCCAGGACGCTCCCCCAGGAAACCAAAATCCATGGATGCTCAAGTCCCATTGTGTACACTGGTATAGTAAAATGGTGTCCCTTATATAAAATGATGGCCAACTCAAAAGACTGCCGGAGAGATCCTGAGGATCTGTGAAATTGGCAAGGGCTACAGCAGGGCATGCCCACACATAAGCGCAGTGCTCGGTGCTTGCTTTTTGGATTTTTCCCCCTCCCTGAATATTTTCAAGCCACGGTTGGCTGAATCCGTGGATGCAGAACCTGTGTTGTGGAGGGCCGGCTGTAGTAATAAAAGTACTTCTAGACAGATAGAAAATCAGAGAAAGAGATCTGGCCATCTTAGCAGAAACTGCCACTCCATTCCAGCCTTACCTTCTGCTGCGTCTTTTGGGAGAACATTGTTATTTGGTATTGCACCTCTTTACCGAGCTGGTTGAAAATGTCCACCACGGTCAGCGTCTGGTTGTCCTCATCTCTCAGAGGGGTATAGGGTGGCTGGATGATGAACTTTATGGACTGGACACTGGGGATGCATTTCACCTCCGGACTCCCAATATTTGCTAGGAGGGGGAAGAACAGGGAGGAAGAAGCATGGTTTTTTTTAAAAGGCTGAACATCGACACAGGAGAATTTAGAGACTGTAAGCAAGGGTGTTTGGTTTTGACTTTTGCTGTGTTTGGTTTTGACTTGTGACTGGCTGGGTTTCTTTAATATTGAGATTATATTGGTAGCAGCCCTGGTATTCAGCTGGGAGAAAGATGGAGGATGAATGTGAGAACCAGTGCTATACATAGTACTAGTAAAGGTCAAGCAATTTAGGCCATTTCCGCACTAGCCTGTTATAGCGCGATGATTCCACTTTCAACCTCCTCTGGAATCCAGTCAGCCCCTCCCGAAACTGCAAACCCCAGGATTCCAGAGGAGGTTGAAAGTGGAATCATCGCGCTATAACAGGCTAGTGCGGAAATGGTCTTAGTTGCAACTGATTTCAACAGGGGAGTGAAGCACCCCTGTGCAGGGGGAACATATTCCAAAATGGACCAGGGCTTCCATCTCCCTAAGAGTCCAGAAGATGGAAAAAGAGACAATATGGGTGTAGAGCACCACTGGCTATGCTGGATACTGGGAACTGCAGTTTCACATCCTCTTGTGGGCCACATGATTTCCACCCCTATCTTTGGAGGAAGAACCATTTCAAGAATGTATATTTCACCCAGCAAACTATAGCACTTTAACTGCTATAGCTCCATCCTATGGAAGGCTGGGATTTGTAGTTCCACACAGCATTTAGTTAGAGAGCTTTAGGGTCTCGCCAAACTACAAATCCCAGGACTCTGTAGCATGCAGCCAGGGCAGTTGAGGTGGTATTAAACTGCTATAACTACGTAGTGTGGGTGGGGGGAGACCAAAGACATGTTTTAATGTAGAAACACCTTCTATGGAGCACACTTAACTATGTTTTAAGGTCTGTCTGGGACATTTTATACCCAGGAGAAGGCTTTTCTTTGAAAAAAGAAAAAGGAATTGTCCAGAAGTTGCTTTCTGTTCATTTTCTGTTTTTTAAAAAGCCATCTCCCGGGTCTTAAATGGCTGGGAGGGGGTGAAAATATGGTGACATTGCCCCCCCATGCCATAGAAGGTATTTGGGGCAATTTTATACACGTGGGGTGCACCAAAAGGACTTTTGCAGCCCAAACTTTGCCCCCCACCTTCAGCCACCGAAACCACTTACTGTCTTCTTCGGGCCAGAATCTCAAGGACAAGACCCACTCAGAGGGGCAACAGTTTGGGATGAAGGCTCTGACTCTGGCATAGAACTGCTCGGAGAATTTTTCCGTCTCGCGCGTGAGATTGCAGAAGCGCCGCGTGATGTTCTGGCATTCCTTTTTGTCCTTCCAGGTTTCCCCATACCTAAAAAATAGAGGTACCGGTAGATCAGCAAACGGACAGCAAGCAGCACAGATGCCACAGACCTTGGCAGATCCTAGAAGATTATACTCGAAGTATAATTCATTTGTATAACCTGGCACGGTAGCATTGTTCTTGTTGTTTTAATTTTTAAAACAATCTACTCAGCACAAAGAACTTCTGTAAGTCAGAGCTGGGAAACTGAATGATTTTACTATGAATGTTAAAAAATATCTTATTTTGATACTTCTGAATTATTAATTTCAATGTATGATAACTAAGGCCATTTCTGCACTAGATGGTTATAGTGCTATTATTCCACTTTCAACCTCCTATGGAATCCTGGGATTTGCAGTTTATTTAGAATTCTCAGCCAGAGAGCTCCTGGGCCTCAGCAAACTACAAATCCCAGAACTCCACAGGATGTTGAAAGTGGAATAATAGCACTATAACAATCTAGTACGGAAATGGCCTAAGTAATAATTAAGTTTTGAGATAATCAAGGGTGCATATCAATTAAGTTAGTATTAGTATTAACAATCCATTTATGACTAAAAGTATGGCTTAATTGACTGATTTATTATGATTTATTATGGAAATAATTATGGGCAAAGATATTAATCATAATGTTATAATATCTTAATCATAATTTGTAATTTATTACTAGTAGTTGTTTGCAACAGGAGTTGGAACCAATTTTTAGTTTTGTTTAGTTTGTTGTAGTTTTAGCAATCAGGTTGGCAAGTTTAGTCTCTTTAAGTGTCTTTTTTTCCTTTTCCAGTGACCGATAAAAACAAAACAAAACAAAGCATGCTAAATACAAGATACGTTGGTGACAAAAACTGCATGCAATGACAAATAGACATTGTTCACCACTGGAAGGACCACCTCTTCTACAAAAGTGCTATATTTTTATTATTATTATTTATTTGTATCCCGCTTCTCCATATGGATTGAGGCGGTGAACAACTTACAAATAGCATGTATTTCTATATTTCTGGTCTAGTTTGATTTTGATCCTCTTCTTGAGGGTCAAAATCCTGTAACTGACTCTTACTTGCAACTAAATTAATTTCTTTTTCAGAAAAAAACAAGCACAAAGACTGCAGTCTGCAGTAGATGCCCCGTATAGAAGAAGGTCCTAAATGGTGGTTTCCCCTCATATAAAATCACACCTATTCCTGCTTTTCCCTCTGAGTAGCATATCACATTGCAATCTCAGCAACCAACCTTTGCAAAAAGAGAAAATACTGGGAAAAGCTTTGTGCAGAATTCAGTGTCTAATATTTCACTCTTGGTCTTAAGAGAGTTTTTTAAAAAAGAAACAAAGACTGAATACCTTTTCCTGCAAAAACTTTATAGAAATATGCAAATTTTGCTTGTACTGTTGTTAAAAGCTTCGTTAAGTATTCATTCTGTTTTATTGCCTCTACTATTTTGGGATGGGTGTTACCCGAGAGCGGAACCCTCAGGCTGCCTCATGCCTACTTACCACACCGAAACAAGCAAAAAAAACCCTGAGACATCTTTCATCTGTCCTTCCTCCCTTTGCCTTGTGCAACCACACACCTGTGCCATTTACTTGTTGTTTTGCTTTGCTCTACTTTTGATTGCTGCAAAGGACGTGACAACTGAGAAATCAAGGCTTTAATGAGGGCCTCCATGTTGTACTCATCATGCATGGAAAGTCTCCATGGCGTGCAAGGAAACAGCCCCAGTTACTGGAAAAATGGGAGAAAAGGCTCTCCGGATGCCAAGTTCAGGTGTATTGGCACTGAAGACGGAGGCAAAGTACAACACGCTGAAGGGAATGAGGAACCTCTTTCGGAAGGAGCATGTCAGTGTGATGGAACCAACAGAACAGAAAGGCACCCACCAAGGGATATCTAAAATAATTTCCCAAATCAGCTTGAATTAGGTGCTCGTTTGCTGATATCACAGTCCCTGGAAAAAACACTCAGACCAGGTCAACAGCAGAGGTGGGCAAAAGATAGATGCTGTTGGATTGCAGCTCCCATCTGCCCTAGCCAGTCCTGGCATACAGTGAGGAATGCTGGAAGCTGCAGTCCAGCAACAACTGGAAGGATGCATTTTGTCCACCCCTGGTCTCACGGCTAAATTCTCAATGGTTCAGTGGATGCAATTATTCTAGTCTCTCCCCGCCCCCAGCTAGAGACCTGATGCGGAAAGAAGAAAAGGGCTAGCTTGCTTCTTTTTCTTTGACAGTCATTTCCTGAGCCTTCCAAGGCTTCTATTACTTTCTTGGCCCTTTGAGTAATTAAGTATAAAATATATAGGATACTGCTGCCAGAGAGTGTGACTTGTCTTAGGTCACTCAGTGGGTTTAGATGATTGAGCAGGGATTCAGACCCTCATCTCTGGAGTCACAGTCCAAGGCTCAAACCATGTACTGAATTTTTATTTGTTACGGTTATTTGCCATCCAGTTGATTTATGAAAGATGCAAGGAATTAGCACTGCAAAACTAAGGCCATTTCCGCACTACAGTGTTGTAGTGTTTTTATTCCACTTTCAACACCCTGTGGAATTCAGAGGTTTGTAGTTTACTGAGGTCAAAGAGCTCTCTGGCTGAGATTTCTCAGTGCTCCTTCCGAAACTGCAAACTCCAGGATTCCATAGGCTGTTGAAAGTGGAATCATAGTGCTATAACAGGCTAGTGTGGAAATGGCCTGGGAGAAAAGGGTTCAAATCTCCTCTTGGTCACAGAAATCCAGTGCGTGTCCTTGCCCAAGTCACAGCCTCTCTCAGCCATACAGGAAAGCAATGACAAACTTCCTCTGACTAAATCTTGCAAAAAACCCCCCACAAACAAACCTGGGATTGGGTCACTTTAAGCTGAAATCAACGTGAAGGCAGAGAACAACAGCACGCAATACTTCCCCCTTTGACTGAGCCACATTCCAGATTGCAAAATCATTTGTTTAAACCCTGGCAGGCAGGTGTGGCAAGGAGTATTGCACGAGATAAGTATTAATACTGACTGTTAGTGCCCCTTAGCAGGAACCTTGAAAGTACACAAAAGCTTGCAATGAGAGTTGAATCTACCCGATTAATGATTTGGATGACGGCATTCTTATCAGATTTGCAGATGGCACCAGATTAGAAGATGTCGCTCACACCCCAGAGGACAGGATCAGAATTCAAAATAACCTTGATGGATTGGAGAGCTGGGTCAAAACTAACAAAATGAATTTCAACAAGAAGAAGAAGAAGGTGGTACTATATTTGGGCGGGGGGGGGAATCCACAGATATAAGATGAGTGACACCTGGCTTGACCACCATACATGTGAAAGGGATTTAGGAGTCCTAGACCACAAGTTGGCCGTGCAGTGTGATGCAGCACCTAAAAAAGACAATGCAATTCCGGCCTGCATAAATAGGAGAATAGTGTAATGGTATCACTCTATTCCATTTTGGTCGGACCCCAAAGAAGAGAGTTGGGTACATGTAGCCTTGAGAAGAGAAGATTAAGAGGTGATATGATAGCTATGTTTAAATATAGAATCATAGAGTCATAGAGTTGGAAGAGACCCCAGGGGCCATCGAGTCCAACCCCCTGCTATGCAGGAACACCCATCAAAGCATTCCCAACAGATGGCCATTCAGCCTCTGCTTAAAAACCTCCAAAGAAGGAGATATTTGAAAGGATGTCATATAGGGGATGGAGCGAGCCTCTTTTCTGCTGCTTCAGAGACTGGGACATGAAGCAATGGTTCAAACTTCAGGAAAAGGGATTCCATCTAACATTAGGAAGAACTTCCTGATGGTAAAAGCAGTTTGACAATGGAATGCCCTGCTGCCTGAATGGAGTGTGGTGGAGTTGTTTTCTCTGGAGGTTTTGGAACAGAGGCTGGGTGGACATCTGGCGGGAATGCTTTGATGGGTGTTCCTACATAGCAGGGGGTTGGAGTCGATGGCCCCTGGGGTGTCTTCCAACTCTATGACTCTATGATTCTATATTACTTTGATGGTGTATTCTTACATGGCAGGGAGCTGGACTTGATGCTGATGTGGTCTTTTCCAACTCTATGATTCTACGATTCTTTGATTAATATGCCACAATAGTGTTCCTGCAACAACGGAGGCAGTTGGTGTCTTCATCAGGGACAGAATCTGCTTGGGATTTTAGTCTGAACTTGAAAATCGCTATTCCTCAAATAGATTCAGCCTCCAAAAGAACTACCTTAAAATTTAGACTAAAAGATGGAACAAATTGATCACCCCACTGACATGGAACAGCTTCCTCCCACTTTTTCCTGCCCTCTAGCACAAATGGGATCCATTGCAAACTCCAGCCAGCGACAAGAAAGCAAAGTCTCCTTACTTTTTATACTGTACGTAATATAGTGTCCCTGGGGGGTCTCCTCCCCGCTTTCCCACGTGAAGATATTTTCAAAGTTTGTTGACAAGAACGTTGCCTTTCCAATGAGTGGTGATCTCTCCGTCAGTGAATTCCCTGCAGACAAGAAAGAGTAATTTAATCAGATGATTACTACAGTAGGCATTGCAGCTTCACAAGCTATATTCCATTCACTGAATAATTTTCTGGATTTGCTTTCCTAAACCCCATGGAAGTGCATCTCAGAGAGACTCTTATAGGGTGGCATTTAATTAATTAATTATATTCTGACCTATATCCAAGAATCTTCGGCTAGCATACAGTAAAATCAGTTCAGGCCAACAAAGACTGACACTAATTTTAAAAAACTAAATATATCTCAGACTGGACGATTTAAAACCAGTTAAAGCCAGTTAAAATGAGGTGAGTGGGGAAGGAAGGAAGGATCATTGATACCCTGGATCTTTTAGGGTTCTCCACTAAACATTTTGCTCTTAAGGACTCAAAGTAATGAAAATTTCTGTCTTGATTGTCTCAGATTCAGTTTCCTAATGGAGTATGAAGTTTTCCCCTTCTCTACCTTTTGGGATTTTCAAAACTTGTCTGATATGCAACCGGTACAATAGAGTTTAGTACTCCACTCAGATTTGGAGAGGGACCATTTATTTTAAGTATAGTCAAATGCAGCAGATCCAGGGGCCACTTTTTTGCCTCTGGGACCCCCTGAGACCCCTGGGGGGCCACAGGGACTGCTGGAAATACAATACAAAACAAAACAGGAAGTTCACTTTGGTTGTGAAAAAGACAGGTCTTTTTTAAATGTTAAAGAGTGTGGTAGGACCCTGTTTAAGTCTTTCCTGGAGGTTTTTGCAGCCAGCAAATTTCAGTCCTTTATTCTGCCCTGAAAAATGACAACACACAAAGGGGACCGAGGGCTACGAAAACAGCTTTGGAGTGCCACGCCCAGCCCCGTGGCTCCACTTCGCCTTATTCTCTATAGGATTAGGAAGAAAGAAAGTCTGGCACCAGTAGATGACCTCATGGATGCATAAAGTGCACTTTCAGTTTTAAGAAAGCAAGGACTTTGGCTTGCACTTTAGCCTTGGGAGTGCCAGGGGAAAGAAACAAGCAATACCCAGGGCCAGGGTAGCCATTGAAGTTGTTGGTGTTGTTCTCCTAGTGTTGTTTGAGGACAAGGACAAGAATCTCTGACATTAGGAGAAGGGAATGCATTTCAACAAGAGGAAGAAGGTGGTTACCCTGATTTCTGGGGGTCCCATGAGGGACACCTAAGTGCGCGCCAAATGATACAAGTTGGGGAAATTAGTCCAAGAGCACAAGCTAGCAATACGAGAGGCAGGGCAACGGAGCGAGATGTTTTACCCAATGTCTACGGGGTCAGGCTGAATCAAGGAGCAAACAGAAGTGAAATAATAATGGTGGTCTTTATTAAAATACAATCAAACAGTGTATGCGGCACACTCACTCAGATAACTAGAGAAATAAAGGTTGGAGTGGGATAGAGGGATTTTTAGAGGAGTTGTTCGTTTGGGTAACTGTCCTGAAGCCCAGGTAGTCTACAGCAGAGGTTCGTAGAGATGAAGTTTCTCAGTACGTGGGACGGAGGGGAAGGCTCGCCAAGCAAAGCAGCAGCAAGGCGGGATGGAAGTCGGGAGCGATCCGAGGAAGCTCTCAAAGTCAGGGGTTCTTATAGGGGAAAATGTGGCCGTAGGCTAGTCCGTACTTGGGGAAAACAATGCGTTTCGGGCAGGAGACAAAGCCTCCGAAAGGTCAGAATTTAGCATGATTGAGTCAAGTTCAAACCATCAATAGAGTAGCCAGTATGCAAACGTGGAGTGCTTGACAAATGAGTATTCGTCTCATCAAGCTGCCTGCTCGGGGCAGGGAGTCCTTTGTAAGTAGCGTGCATACATAATAGGGTACTTGCCTTGAGGTCTCCTGAAGCAGCGGGATGGCTATTTCTGGGAATATTACAGCGATTAGCAGCCGTGCCTGTCTGCAAGCTTGTTCGGGGGCCTCGCAGCACGTGGAGAGGAATAGGTAAAGAAGGCTGAATTATTGATATCAAAGTGATATCTAATATCCCACAAATCCAGGCTAGCAACTGCGGTAACAGGAAGCTTTGCACACTCTCAGCAGCCTACCGTTGCCACAAAACGGCAACCAGTTCCTAACACCGAGCCGCCGCAGTGAAAAAGCCTATAGTAACTCATAGAGGTGCAGAAACTGAATTCGCTTGGTTGGGGTTTTCCCACTAACTAGAATGGAATGCGGCAAGGCGGAACCCGTCGCTCAAGACACTGGCTGCTTTCCTAAATTACCTGAGAAATGTGGTAGCCAAAGAAGCTGAGATACTCCCTGTGTTGGCGTTGAGAAAAGTGGCACCTTCTCATCATACAGTAGCCTCCCCTTATCTGCCATTTTGCTGTCTGCGGTTCCAGTTCCCTGCGGTCAACTGTGATCCAAAAATACTAAATGGACGGCACCCACGCAGTCTGGTTCATGCCTTGCCATTTGCTCCTTGCTTGCCTGCCTTCCCACTCCCCACTTTAACCACCCCTCTGCCAACATCGCCACAAGAAACGACTTTGGCAGCACCAGAAGTAGACCTCTAGCCACATAGGGACCACAGAGATATGCCAAAGACTCAGCAAAGGGCTTCAACAAGTTTGTTGTGTAGGGTTTGGTACTATCTGCAGTTTCTGGCATCTGCAGGGAGTCTTGGAATGTATCCCTCATGGATAAGGGGGGACTACTGTACCAGTGTCAACTTTTGCCATCAAAATAAAAATCCTGAGTCAATTCAATCAAATATTGTGACTTGCAGTCCAGAAAATGAATATTTCCAAGTTCTGAGACTGGTGCTTATGAACCGTTGGTCTAAGGTCTAATTCCGATCAATCAACCCTTTATTTATCAGATGTATAAAGAAAAGAAGCCCTTCCTTAGTCAATATATGGCCAAGTTGTGTCCCCTGTGGTCCCACGGCCATTACAAGTGTTTTCCTGAGATTTAAGAAAGACTACTAAAATTCTAGTATAAGACTAGTAAAATTTTCATTCTAAGAGCTCCTAAGAAAGACCAGTGAGGAGCCCAAGTACATAATATAGATGTAATGGGACTACTCTAAAAGAACTACCGATAATTGGGTTTTGGCCATTATCGGAAAAATTCCACTTCCATCCCTGCACCACTGTTGGTGTCAATGTTACAGTGGCATAGTTGTTCTTGTGTGCCTTTAAGCCATTTCTGACTTCTGGCAGCCCTAAGGCGAACCACCCGTGTGGTTTTCTTAGCAAGATGTATTCAGTGGGGTCTTGCCGTTGTCTTCTTCAAGGGCTGAGAGAGTGTGACTTGGTCAGAGTCCCTCCCAGTGGGCCTTTTGGAGTCCTAGTCCATCACTCAGACCACTACATCCCAATGGCACACACCAGCATAAACTTTCCTATCTAAATCTAAGTAGAGTGGGGAGATTTCAAATTCAAATCAGGGGCTGCATGGCAGTTTGCTCGCACATTTATCTTATTTACCACACACTGCGGTTTATTGCACGGAAAGCCCTAAGATGCACTTCGACCGATTCCGCGCTGCAGTTTGCTACCTGTTTTCAACTGGAGCCAAACAACCTATAGGAATGAATGCGACGCGAAGCAAAATTTACCGTGTTCACCTGCTTGACAACCTGTCACCGTGACTAACAGAAACAAAGTGGAGAAAAAGCGACTTTTTCCCGACAAAAGAAAGAAAGGGGAGTCGCTTACCCACAAGGGAACATAACATCCAAAAGACGAGAAGTTCCTTCATTAATGACACGACCGGATCGGTCTGTGAAGTGAGGCTAGTTTTCCTCAGTCTTGGCTGAATCACTTTTGGGAAGGCACCAAATTCTTCGGCTGGTGATGGTGGGCAATTCCCTTTTCGATGGCCGAAGAGTTAACGTGGTGTCTTAGGTCCCACAGCAGCACTTGGAGCAAGGAGAACATCGGTGGCTGTGACCACCGATCCACAGCCTCTTCCTGCTGCCTATGCCACAGGCAAACAGAGGCGCATGACACATAAGGCTTCAGATTCTGCACTGCGCTCTGAAGCAAAGCCAAATGTATTTCCTCATAAGGCACTTCCTGCTGGCATTCCTTACAACAAAGGCAAGTTTTTCTAGTCTGGTGGCTTTTTCTTTCTCTGCCGCTTCCCCTCTTCTTGCTACCTCAGCCGGCAGAAGGAGAGCTCCACACCTTGGCTTGAAGCTGCAGGACTTCTGCAATTTTGATGCTCCTCTTTCGGGCAGTGAAAAAGAGAAGCGTTCTGAAAACTTTGAACATCACCGCAGGAGAAAGAGCCAGGGTGCACGTTTGAAACGGCTTTCATGCTCATTTCGTATTGCTCTGTTCAAAATAAAAACAGCCCATATTCCTGGTGAAATGGCCATATTCCAAGGTGAAATGGCCATATTCCAAGGTGAAATGAGATCTCAGTTAAAAGTATTTAAAAGTATTTTTTTAAAAAAATGAGATCTGAAGATTTGAAGTAATAAAATGGGAAAATTCTATTTTTAAAAGCAGAACCCTCTGAAATCTATTACCGTATTTGCTGGCATATAAGATACACCGGCGTATAAGACGCACCCTATTTTCAAACAGTACTTTTTTGGGGGGGGGAAGTGAGATATGCTAGCAAATACAGTAAATTAAATTAAAAAGTGGGCAATATGAATCCGTTGGGCCACGTGTGGCCCTCTGTCTGTTTTTTGACCTCTTTCAAGATCTCTCTTACTT
This sequence comes from Ctenosaura bakeri, assembly GCA_948474755.1. Classification (NCBI taxonomy): domain Eukaryota; kingdom Metazoa; phylum Chordata; class Lepidosauria; order Squamata; family Iguanidae; genus Ctenosaura; species Ctenosaura bakeri. The sequence continues at coordinate 217,414 of CAOLHI010002363.1, read as the reverse complement.
CTTGTTGTGTTGTTGTCTGCCTTGGACCCCAAATTATGGCAACCTTACTACAGGGTTTCCTGGGTGAGATTTGTTCGAAGGAGGTTTGCCATCCTTCTTCTCACCTCTAAGAGGAGGTCTTTCCTTTGAAGGTGAGAGAGTGTGACTTGCCCAAGGTCACCCAGTGGATTTCCATGGCTGAGGAAGAATCTGAACTCTGGTTTCCACCAGTCAAACCACACTAGCTTTCTTCCTTTCTGCTGCTATAAAGCAAATGGTGTGTTTGTGTGTGTGCATCTAAGAAAACAAGGAAAATTATGTTCCAGGATGGCTCGAGGAGCAGCATTTCTCTTCTAAATCTAGGGATGAAGAGGAACAGAGGACGAGAGCCTTTCCACCTGCCACTTGAGATAGTTGGTTCACTCTGTCTAATGGTTGGACTGGACTGACTTTTCACTCTGTGGGAAAAGTCAAAGCTAAGTTGATAAGAGAGCAATTGGTGAGAAAAGAAAACAAAAACCTGGGCAGAGATGCTACATTGGGCTTGTGTCATATAAATCCTTGCACATGGAAAACCACATAAATTGTGCTACAGACCCCTTGCATTGAAGAGCAGCATTGTGCAAATGAACCAAGACAGCAAATGTGCAAGTGAATGCAGAGCCCAATGCACATGCACACACATGCGCAATGCACAAATGCAAAAATCAACATCTGTGCACACTACACATATAGTGTGCAATGGCATCACATGTGCAGCTGTCCTTTCACAACCCTAAACTGAATGGGGCATTCTATATTGACCCACAAAGTTCAACCGCTTTTGTAAGGGAACATCAGGATGGGTAGACACCAATAGAGTCTTGTTCCTGTTCTCCCGCTTATAAGTGGCCCAAGTTCCTCACTGACAGAGGGTTGAATACATGCATCTTCAAAGAAACTGAATTCTGTAGCATCCCCCAGGTATGTGGTACATCCTTATAAAGACGGCATCCTTTCTTACAACAGGGATTCTGCCAGTATACAAATCTTCCTCTATCTACCCAGCTCCACAAATTTCTATCTAGGTTATCACATGTAGCTTTAGCTATGGCTTCTATCCATCCCTTATGCCAAAGAAGCAGCAGCTACACAACAGGTGTGTCTCATTACAAGGCTGTCGAACCCATTGGCCTTTTTGCTGAACTGGTTTAGGGTTTGTTATTCTATCAAAACAGAGCCACTCTTCTGTGTCAACAACTCGGTTCAGTGCAGAGGTGTGCCTGCCCTTCCACTAATCCAATCTAAGGAATTTTGTTCCTAGTAAGAAAAAAATTCAGAGTACATATTCCCCTTCTGGTTACATACTCACACGTCTCTCTGTTTGCGCAGCATCGTTCATCACACCTCAGGGCACCCCTTTCTTCTGCTTTGCGCTGGCTCTCCCTTCTCTCCTTCGGCAGGGCTGATGGCTCCCACATCACCGGAAGCACTGGATCTACTCCAGGTTTTAGTCTGAACTGTCAAAAATCATGCTGTAGCCAATGTCCCACCCAAAACAGATACCTCCCTTTGGCTAGCTCCTTGCAAGTTCAGACTAAAACCCACAGTGGATTCACCACCCCACTGACATGGAAGCCACCAGCTGGCACTGCTCACTGCTCCCATTCAGAACAAAATTCACATTACTTGGATATGCATGGAAGCTTTCCTTTGGGGGGAAAAAAACTGTCTAAGAAAACTACAATTTCTATTACAAGTAAAAGTAACTTGCAGCCACTGAGTCCAATGCTTAGCAATCCTATACAGAGTTGGGAAAAGTTACATTGGGGCTATTTTTGGGGTGGCTTGTGGCCATACCAACCAGTGTACCCTGGAAGTTGCGGTTCCCCAAAGCAACATTTCTAAGCTTTCCGTGCAGCCCAGCTGGAATGAAGCACTTAAATAAGATTTCATAGTGCAGCAATTGTGTAAGATCTAATAGAAATACCTTAGCAATTTACTTCTCATCTGAAAGAAGGGAAGAAGCACTCCTTCTACAAATAGCTACCAAGACCTTTGGCCCCATGAGCATCATAAATGAAACCCTGAAAATAGTTCCTTCTCAAGATGCCTAGAGAAAGTAGCTCAAGAACACAACATAAATTACATAAAACATACAATGACAATCCACCCAACATGCAAATCAGGTTTCTTCACACACAGTGATTCTCAGTTCACTCACTTTGAATGCATTCCTGAACTGCACTATTGAGGTTTCTAATTTCTTTCCCTCCAGTTGTACATTGGGGTGGCCAATTGTGGCTCTCCAAATCAGCAACATTTCCACAGGATTTTTCTCCCTTTGTGTTAAGCATAAAAGAAAAAGGGAGAGAGATAGTCAGGATCAGCAATAGGAAAAATAAGTAGCATTTAGCACACACAAAAAAATGATGTATTTTGTCCAAAACCCATGCACAAAATTTTGCCAAAGGGAGCCAACAAATTCAAAATAAACAAATTAATACAAAAAGTTGCACAAAATTGCACCTTACTGTTGTTGTGTGCCTTCATGTTGTTTCCAACTTATGCCAACCCTAAGGTGAGCCTGTCATGGGGTTTTCTTGGCAAGTTTCTTTCAAAGAGGGTTTGCCCTTGCCTGCCTCTGAGGCTGAGAGAGTGTGACTTGCCTAGGGTCACCCAGCAGATCTACGTGGCTAAGTGGGGATTTGAACCTTGGTTTCCAGAATCCTCGTTCAACACTCAAAGCATTCCAGCAGACTGGCTTTGATTTCACCTAGGAGGGAGAAATCTTTTGACGTTGTGTTTTTGCACAAACAAAGATTTGGAATACTGCCCTTCCTCTAATTCCTACTTTGGGAGGAGAAGGAAGAATGGAGTCACTCAGTTACTGAGATACCAGTTGAACGATCCTGACCATCGCTGGCACCTTAGGGAGGAAAAAATAGCAAGCACCAGCAGGAACAACAGTAAACATTTCCCATTTATTGAAGATTTTCACACTCACACACTCCCCACTTTGAACTGAAAGTTCTTAACCACACTAAGGCCATTTCCACACTACACTGTTCAAGTGCTATTATTCCACTTTCAACGTCCTATGGAATCCTGGGGTTTGCAGTTTAGGGAGGGTCATTTTTTTTTTTTTTACAAAAAACATGTATTAACAGTCATATGGCACAAGACTTTAATAAGTGCATAAAGAAACAAACGGCATTTAATGTAAACTCCCCATTTACCAAGCACTGCAATGCTTATTGGTAGCTAAGCTCCCAGGAAATACTGATAATGATTTATTTACCTTAACAGTCATTCAAGTTTCAGGTCATTTTAGTAAGCAAAATAGCCTATAGGCTATATAAAGCCCTTTACTCAAAGCAAACATTCAGAATATGTACAGAGGTATATGCAATGTCATTATAAGACATGGAGCATGCCAAAACCCGCCAGCAGAAGAAGGGAGCAGGGGATAAACTTTTCATCTACTTGTTTCTATTCCGCTGCAGCCTGCTTCATCATCTGAAATGTGGCTCTCCTTCCCTGAATGCTTTGGGGACTGCCTGAAGAATTCTCCGATTCCTTTTTGCCACGGTGGCGTTGACCTCACACACACTGGATTGCCACCAGCGTATTTACTCTCAGCTTTCCGTGGTGTGGGAGATGATGTCACATTAGCACTACCAGAGCCAAGTGTCTTCCGTGGAGCCCTGGCAGCTACCACTTTTCGGTAGGCTTCGCCGGTTCCACTGCAGTCCGCCTTAGTCCGCACCGTCCTTGCCGCAAACCGCCGAGACCAGCGATGTGACCCGAGGCAAAGCAACCGCACGCAATCTTAATTCCGAGGCCAAGGGAGGGTCATTTTAATCCTCAGCCAGAGAGCTCTTGGGCCTCGGGAAACTGTAAACCCCAGAATTCCACAGAAGGTTGAAAGTGGAATAATAGCACTAGGATAGATCAGGGCGGAAATAGGCTTGGACCTGCACAGTTTCTGCACTGGACAGTTATAGTGCCATTATTCCACTTTGAACATCCTATGGCATCTTGGGGTTTGCAGTTTAGGAAGGAGCAGTTAGAATTCTCAGCCAGAGAGCTCTTGGGCCTCAGGAATCTGCAAACCCCACCGTTCCAAAGGATGTTGAAAGTGGAGTAATAGTGCTATAACGGTGCAGGGTGGAAATGGCCTAAAATGCCTTTGTTATTCTCTTTCCTTCTGTGGAAACATGCCCATTTGGTTCTCCTTGGGCACTGAGGACTCTTATTAAATCAAGAGATACTTTTGAACAGATTTAGGGATTTCCCCCTAAATATTTATTTTTCTCCCATTCACAGGGATAAAATATGAAGCACACTTCCCTTAGCAACAGTAAACATTTGCAATGGGAAGATAAGACACACTCGCACGCACACACAAAACCAAACACATACAAGGCAGCTTATTGGTATGGCTGCCAGCTTCCAGACTGGAGGTTTTAGCCATCTGGGATTCTCAACCGGGGTGGGGAGGGAGCTCCAAGGTTGTTCCACTCCCAGAATCCCTAACTATTGATCATGCTTGTTGGGAATTATAGCTGTTGAAATCCAAAACCATTCCAGAGTCTCTCAGGTTGATAACCACTGCTTTTACATTTTTGCACTAAATCAAGAGGGAGACAGACAATGCAACCACAATGGCTCCTGATAACCCCTTCCTCATTTCTTTTTGTTGTCATGTGCCTTCAAGTTCTTTCCAACTTGGGGGGACCCTAAGGCAAACTTCTCATGGGGTTTTCTTGGGAAGATTTGCTCGGAGAGGGTTTGCTTTGGCCCTCTTCTGTGGCTGAGAGTGTGTGACTTGCCTAAAGTCACCAAGTGGGTTTTGATGGCCAAGCGAGGACTTGAACTCCGATCTCCAGAGTTTTAGTCCAAGACTCCAACCACGACAACCACACTGGCTCACTTCTGTAAAAGGAGGAGGAGAAAGAGGAGAAATAGTACTCGGTGAGCAAATCAGGAGTGTTAAATTAATGTTAAACAAATTGTATATTACATATATCTTAACCGATGTATGTTAAAGAAAGGTAAAATGTCAAGTATTTAATTATATAGATTAGAAGTAGAGATATATATGTAAACTCAGGCCTTTTCCGCACTAGCCTGTTATAGCGCGATGATCCCACTTTCAACATCCTCTGGAATCCTGGGGTTTGCAGTTTCAGGGGGGCCGGACGGCCCTTCCCAAAACTGCAAACCCTAGGTTCCAGAGGATGTTGAAAGTGGAATCATCGTGCTATAAGAGTGTCGTGCGGAAATGGCGTCAGTTATAGAAAAGCTGAAGCACAGAATGGAAATTCATGAGTACCCAAACATTTTGGAGAGGGAAGTTTATTTGGGAAAAGGGATCTATGATGAATAAATAGGTAATTTATAGTAGCAAATCCAAGGAAATGGATTATATGAAGATACAAGATGGTATTGCTTTGTAGTACGTCCTTGGAATTGTATGCAACTGTGAGCAAAGGAAGTGAAGGAGCATCAGCGGTCACCTATTACAACTTTATCTCCTGATTCATCCGCAAAATCAAAAAGTACCTGGTAGGTTTATAGATATTGAACAGCCTTTTCTTATTTTAGAGAGAAAAACTAGATGTGGCTGCTGATATGTGGGAAAAGGAACTATTTCTGTTGGTAGAAACTGTGCCATCATCAGCAAAGGGGAATTTCAGATATACTGGTATGTCTATGGGTCACCATAAACGTCCACAAGAAAATATTGCTTGAATCACTCTAAACATTGCTGAATCTCTATTTGCACCACTCGTTTATAGCAGATGGATTCCACTTCAACCGGCACAGCTCCATCCTTAGGAATCCTGGGATTCGTGGCTTGTCAAAGTATTGAGAGTTCCCTGCTAGCAGTCTCTAGTGCTGTAGTGCCGGACTACAGCTCTCCAGATGAGAATTCCAATTCTCCCACCAAACTGCAAATCCCAAGACACTGTAGGGATGGAGCCATAACAGTGGTATCGAACTGTTATAATTAATACTGCAGACACGCTTCGTGTGTAGCTATTAGGCAGTTGATTCCTCATGCACTCAATGTGATGATGAAGGCAGAAGGAACATGTGGGAAGCACCTTTCGACAACCTTGATGGTTATTACCGATGCAAAGGACTCTTAAAAGAGGAATTAACATCAGGCAGACAGAGGAAGGAACCAGCAAAACCACTTCTGAGACTTCCTTAGCCAAGAAATTCATCAGGTCACTATAAGTGAGCAGGTGACTTGCAGTCGCATACACACAATGGATAAAATTAGAAGGGGGCTGTCTTGACCCCCTCCCCAGTCACCAATATCCACTCTCCTTTGGCCTCCAGGTGGGAAGGAGGAAAAGAGGAGTGTGCCAAAAGAAGGAAGTCCTGTCCATAGGCACCTTCGTCTCCTTATGCCCTCCAACCCCTTTCTGGAGGTAAGGGGGGAAAATTGATGGATAAAATAACCCCATCTGCCATGTCTAGAAAATGGCTTCTCTTGCTCAAGAGAGATTCCAAGCTGAACACATGAGGCCCATAAGACTCAGGCCATTTCCGCACTGCCTGTTATAGTGCGATGATTCCACTTTCAACATCCTCTGGAATCCTGGGGCTTGCAGTTTCGGGAGCGGCCAGCTGGCCCCTCCCAAAACTGCAAACCGCAGGATTCCAGAGGATGTTGAAAGTGGAATCATCACGCTATAACAGGCTAGTGCGGAAATGGCCACAGTGGTCTGTGCTATCCAGCCTCTCTTGTCACCCGTAAACGGAGATATTGCACCACAAAACCAGTGTGAAGTACATGTACAAACATGGGCCATGTCCACACTAGTGCTATTATTCTACTTTCAACATCTTATGGAATCCTGGGGTTTGCAGTTTAGGGAGGGGCCTTTAAGGTGGAATAAAAGAGGTGAAAGTGGAATAATAGCACTGTAACAGTCTAGTGCGGAAATGGCCATACACACATACATACATAGTTGCATGCAAAGATAAAAACATTTGTCGGAATAAACGACATAACACGACATGCTTCAGAACGACATGCCTCTTCTTTAGCAGAATATAATACTGCCTTGGCAATTGCATTTCCCAAATTAACAGTGAAATCCCCTTTGAATAAGGTTGCCAGAGTGAAAACTGGAGAGGGTTCCTGTAACTGTAATGGTTGCGCGGGAGAGGGAATTTCAGAAGGTGTTGCTTCTCAGCTGGTTTCCGGACAAGCAACGCCTGCCGAAATTCCCCCTTTCCAACACAATCATTAAAGGTACCTCTCCAGTTTTTTACCGATGAGTAAGCGCTTAGCTTTCTCTTCCCTGTAAATGGATTACAATATTATTAATGCATTTAACTTTGGATTGTTCTTCCGGCATTTTTTTTTTTTTTAGCAAAGTTGGGTTGAGCTTGTACACAATGGAGAAACTATTGCTGCCGATAAGGTATAGAGTTAAAGGAGCTACTTGAAGAGAAAGGAAAATCTTTTCCCATCAGCAGGGATGGTATGAGCAGGAGAGATCTGTGTATTTGCAGCTAAAAAATATAGCATCATTCTAGCCTGAAATGGATTCTTGAGTGGTAATTTCTTCCACAAACATCTTCTCCCATGACTGTTTTCTATTACCATTTGTTCCCATGCTCAGGATAACACACATAATCGGCTTGGGTACATTGTCTACCAAGTTAGAATCAAACTGTTCACAAGTGAAGTCCAAACAGAAAGAAAAAATGCTACATCCATGATTTGAAACCGGGGACATGTGGACAACTGTTCATGAGATAACCAGGGTGTCCTGGGCCATTTCCACACTAGCCTGTTATAGCGCTATGATTCCACTTTCAACATCCTATGGAATCCTGAGGTTTGCAGTTTAGGTTTGCAGTTTAGGGAACCTCAGGATTCCATAGGATGTTGAACGTGGAATCATAGCACTATAATAGGCTAGTGCGGAAATGGTTATAGTTTAACAGAGTTGGAGGACAGCAGGACAGAGAAAGGTACAACTATGGGTGACTTAGTGTCATTTGTGTAGCACTGACATATATCAATGGGGGACCCCTCATTCTGCAGTCTACAAGGAGACCTGCTTCTGCAGGAAATGTACAGCCTGCGTATCCCACTATTATTTCTGGCTGGAAAAGGAGGGGGCAGGTACAACCTGCCAAGGTCCAATGCATGTGAAAATGAGGTAGACCAGACTTTTGGATCTCGGTACCAGCTGACCCATGATGATGAATTCTGCTTCGTTGCCTCTCTACATTTCTCTTTCACACAAGGATTACACCTGGATACAATGGACTCCTGTCCCAGTCATTGTCATACATGCATCAGCCAGGGTTGGGGAGTCAATCATATCAAACAGCTATGAATAAAGATATATGTAGAAACAACAACAAAAAGTCTACCTACAACACTGTTTAAAGGGGGCAGAAATTAACTCTCCCCCTTTTGGCTAATGGAAGAATGTTGATCTTCTTTGTGCAAAATTTTGATCTTTTCATGCAAAAATGTGGAAAGTAAGATGTCTATGGAAGTCCCAAGGGTTGCTCTTCTCACTTTTATGAGGAGACCAAAACACCCCAAGTCAGGTTCTTGAAATATAAGGAACGTGCTTGGGCTCATAACCGTGGCACCTGGAACTGGACAAAACCTGAGCAGCTTCATTTCTGTTTCCTTCTAATAAGTCATTTTCTAAGTCTTCCTTACAAAGTGCTTTCAAAAGAGGCATTTCTAACGTGAGTCCCTCACAATTGCTAGAACTTTTTTCAAAACTTCTCTCATCTGTGATCTGCTCCTCAAGAAGGAGGTCAACGGAGTCCAGGTTGCCTGGGATCTCGCTCAGAGTGACCCAGGTATCGTCCAGTCTTCCACAGGTAAGCTCAGGGTGGCTTTTTATACCCCCAAATTGCAACCCAGTGGGAAAGTCGCGCTCTTTCATCACTAGGGGCCACCGAAGTAAAACATCTATATCTCCATTTTCATCTTCTTGTCCTTCTGTTCCAGAGACAGGAAGAGTAACTGGAAAATCGAGGGAACTACCCACAGATGAATTTTCAGAAAAGGAGACCCTCCTATTCTCAAAGAAGCCAGAAGTATCATCTACACCTGTCATCCTTAGGGTAGAAACCAAAGGTCCTCCTTGGACCATTACATCTGGCAAGCAGGACCCTCTGTTAGGCTCAGAATTTCCAGATCCATCGGAAGGATCAGGGGTTTTTTCATCCATGGCAACCTTTTGGCCATCCTGTTCTTTCTTTTGGAATCGGAGCCCTCCAGTGTATGGTATGGGGTTGTCATCCTCGTCTTCGTCATCCTCGCTGTCTTCTTCTGACAGTGAATGCGTAGATGGAGACAATGTTGAGTACATCTGGAGACCGGGCCTGCTCCGCATTGCAGGAATCAGGGGCACCTCTGTGCAAGTGAGAGTACACACTGGAACTAATTCCCTTCCACTCAGTTCCAGCCATTTCTTTGTACTTCTGAACCTGGAAAATTCCTAATTGGGGAAAAGAGAAGGCAGTTGAGAATACAGTTAGAAGCATGAGTATTTCTATTATTATCATTATTATTATTATTATCATCATCATCATCATCATTTATTTTATTTTCATTTTTTTTTTTGTTCTTTCCTCCACCTATTCAAAAAAGGTTGAAACTTTACTTGGACTATTTCTGCACTAGACTGTTATAGCGTTATTATTCCACTTGCAACATCCTATGGAATCCTGGGGTTTGCAGTTTCGGGACTCCCGAAATTGCAAATCCCAGGATTCCATAGGATGTTGCAAGTGGAATAATAGCGCTATTACAGTCTAGTGCAGAAATGGCCCTGAACTACTTAAGCCTATTAACCCACCATATGGGGAAGTTCATATCCCTTGCTTTCCCCTATTTCCCTTTTTCTTCTTTCTTTCTTTTTCTTTTTCCTTTCTTTTCCTTTCTCCTGTTTCTGTTGCTTCCTTTCTCTCACCTTCTCCTTTTCTATGTTTTTTTTATCCTACTTGCTTTTTAGTAAGGTATCACCCGTTGGTCAAGTCATGGTGTAAGTAAATCTTCCTTTTCTCCCCCTTGCCTAATGTATATTGTAGATTCCATATTGTAAAATTTGTTTATGTTAATGTTCTATATTATGTTCTATATTATATTTGAAAAAGTGTGAATGTAAATATTTTAAGAATCAACTTTTAATAAAAATAATTTTTAAAAAAGAAGCATTACAGGTGGATCTCAAGCCGAATTCAGGAGTGGGACTCAAATGGGACTAATGCACAATTTTTTGGACTGCCACTCCCCAAATTCCTCACCATTGGTGATACTGGTTATGGGGATTACAGTCCAATAACATTTGGAGGGTTGCCTAATTTCCACTGCTCAGCAATATCCCAGCTAGAGAAGATCCACTGAAGCAAAGGGATAGACATCAGCATCAACTTACCTTTCAGCAAATGATTCAGTGGGTCTATTCTAGCAATGAGATTCAGCCCTGTAATTCTGGATAACAAACCATTTAAAATTGATATGGATCGTGCTAATGATATAAGGGCTGGAGAGGCTATATAGAGTGATGGGCAGAGAATACTTTTTTTTGCAGATGCCTAGAAAGCATCAGTATTTCCAGTTTTGCTGTTCAGATATCTGAATTTGAACCTTCTCCCTCCAAACCTGAGACCTCTAGTCTTATGCACATCTTTGGGTTGCTCGGACAGGCAGGCCCCAAATATGGTATTTCAAGAACCATCAAGCATGGAAAAGTCAAATATAATTGCATGTTAAAAGGCCAACCATTAAAAGCCATGAGCTATGAGAAATGCTCATAATGTGCAATGAATGAGCACCGGCTTCATGTGAAAATCTGGCCTGACAGAATTTCTGAACATGTGGCTGGGAAAGTGAATGTGCCCAAGACTGGAAAAAGCAATCTTGAGTAATTATGGTCTTTTCCAGTAAAAAAAAAAAAAAATCTGTCCTTAATGTAAACCATGGGGAGAGGGCATCCTTTGTCGAGAAATTCAAAGGAAAATCTGCATCTTTCAGCATCATTTTGCACATTGCTGGGAAATGTATAGTGGGCAAAGTGCACGAACTGTTGCAAGGTATGGATTCCAAGATGGTAGTGGATTGCAACTTCTGACGGTTCTAGATAGTATAGCCAATGGTGGAAGTTGGTGTGGTCCAACACCATCTGGAAAGCCTGAGTTTTACTTTACTCTGCCATAAAATCTTTGGAAGCAGAGAGATTTTTAACATCTTTCTACCACATCATACAGTAGCTCCTGATTGCACTACTAGATTAGAAAGAACAAACTCTGGCTCTGTACAAAGCGGTATTGTTTGTTTGTAATGCATGCCAGCTGTCAAACAGTAATAAATATCTTAGAAGTCCAACATCAAATATTGGAATACTTGGATATTTGAGAATTGCTGGTGAATGTTCAACTTCAGTATCAACATTCACAGAAGAGACATTTTGGAGCAAATTTGTTTCAACTCAAGTGAGAGGAAGTTGTAGCATTTGTCAGTTTTTCTGGACAGACTTGACGATGGGTTGATGCAGATTGGTTTCATGGGTGCATTTTCTCAAAGATGAAATTCTCCATCACCACCAAGGGAACCTTATACAGATCTTGGTCATTTTTCAGCTCCCTCATATTTCTATTTATACTATTTGTCAGCTGTTTCTGCAGTTTATTAAAAGTGCACTGTATTGAACTGAACAGCAACCAAGTCCATTGAAAATTCATTCTGCAGGTGGTGTTAGTCCTGTCCCTTAAGTCTGCAACAATCCAGTGAGTTGCAGGATATATATGAAAGCTGTTGGCTTTCATATGCGTGGGGCAGTGAATCCAGTCCAGGTTTTTGAAAGCTTAATACAAGCTATCCAAGGTGCTGAACGTATTTGCAGAGTGGGGCTCAGCATCTGGGAGAGTTCCTTGAAAACTCAGATGAAATCCCTGAGTGGATTCACTGCCCCTCTCATTTGGGACACACCAACTGAAACCAACTGGTAGTTTCCAAAACATCTATCTTGAAGGAATATTGTCCATCGTAATTTATTTCCCAGGGAACCCTTCATCTCTTCCTAGGAAACTGCATCAAATTGCAAAAAAAAAATCTGTTGCACCTCACAAGTGCTCAGCTTCAGCTAAAAGAATGTTCTAAAACAGTGGCTCCCAGACCCTCATCGGAAAATTGGTGGGTGACTTTGCTACGTCTTGGAGGAATGCTAAGGTTCCTGGGACCACAGGAGGTGAAGGCCTTCTATTAAAGCGTGAGCGGGACTCATGTAGACTCTAAACTCTTAGAAACCTCACTGTTTTGCCAAGGCTGATGGGAGCTGCTAACCAACTATATCTCGAGGACCACCTCTTGCCCATGCCTGAGTTAAAGAGACAGAAAGCAAAGGGCAATCTATGGAAGTAGAGACCCTTAAAATGTGAGAACTTTTCTGGGTAGAGTGGCCTGTGAGGGAGAAGGCCAAATATGCTCTATGGATAACTCAGACGTCCTGTGGAAGACCCTCTCAGAAGCTGTTGGTCTGCCCTGGTTGACCACCAAGACTCTGGGAAGAAGAATGAACCTTGTGAAAGGGGAGATTGGACACGATTCACAGAACAGATATCAATTAACTCATCTCACTCCTGCCTTCTCTATTTCCAAAACTTTCTACACTTCCCATACCAAAGCCAGAGGCATCTTGATGTCCTTCATCTTCTTTTGGTACCACAGGAAGAAAGCACCAGCACCAGCAGATAACATGAGGAAGGGAAAGGCAACAAATCCCCAGTTTTGGGCTGCAAAAGAAAATAAAAACAAAGCAGTAAGGACCAGAAGACATTCTTTCCAAGGCGAATATATCTGGGGTTGGAAGTGAGGATGTCTAATTTAGATTCATCCACCTCAGTATTTGGACTCTTTTGTAGTTTCCGGGTGGTGGAAGGAAGGCGCAGAGGGCTAGGGGTTTCCAAAAGTGTGTCCACAGCACAAATTTTTAGCGATTTGATCCCACTTTGACTATCATGGCATCATCCTCTCAAATCTTGGGGTTCAGTATCTGTTGGACTTGACCCTCTCCCACACTGCCATCCCCTTTTCCTTCTTCATCCAGCCTTAATTAGATTGTAAGCCCGAGGATACGGAACTCTTTCGTTGTTCTTTTACATATAAAGCACCATGTCCAGTGATGACTTAAGATCTTCTGCTCCGCTAGCGCTAGAGCTGTCCAGTGCATTCTGTAGGCTATAGCCATGACAGTGTGGTTTAGATACCCTCTAAAAGAATGGTTTGGACTGATACCAAACAACTGCCAAGGCTCTTTGGGGGAAGCCAAAGTATTTGAAATGGTATAAAAAGAACATGTCACATAATAAGGTGGCTGGATCCGAAGAGACATGATTGCATGATATAACTGGTCGACAGGTTGAAAATGCAGCAGCCGGAATACTGACTGGGGCCACTCATAGGAACCCCATAACTCCCTTGTTAAAACAGCTTCACTGGCTACGCGTTCATTTCCAGGCACAATTCAAAGTGCTGTTCATGACCTATAAAGCCCTATACGGCTTAGGTCCGGGCTATTTGAAAGACCGTATCTCCCTGTATAAACCTGCTAGAGCCCTAAGATCTGCAGAGGAAGGCTCTGTCTCGGTCCCACCACCGTCCCAGGCTCATCCGGTGAGGACACGGGAGAGAGGCCTTTCTCGGCGGTGCTCCCAACCTGTGGAACCCTCTTCCGCAGGAAGCTAGGCGGCCCCCCCACTTGCTCTCTTTTTGCCTGCAGACTAAAACATTTCTTTTTAAGCAGGCTTTTATGTGAGCTGGGGGACTTACTTTATTTATTTATTAACTTGTTTTAAAAACTGAATATTGCTTTAGGTTTTAAAAAGTAATTTTTATATATGTTTTGAATGTTTTTAATTGTTTTAAATCATTTTTAATGTTTCTAATTTATTGTTGGAAGCTGCCTTGGGTCCCATTCTGGGAGAAAGGTGGCATGCAAATATAATAAATAAATAAATAAATAAATAAATAGCACTATGATTTCACTTTTCCTACCAGGATGACTTCCTGTGGGATCCTGGGATTTGCAGTTTAGAGAGGGGCATTTAGAATTCTCAGCCAGAGAGTTCTTGGGCCTCAGGAAACTACAAACCCCAGAAGTCCACAGGAGGTTGAAAGTGGAACAATCTAATATATAAAAGTCAACATTTGTGAGTTTGTCTGTGTTAGGCAGAGAAGACCTCATATGATTGGCTACCTGTGAAGATTCTATGGAATCCTGGGGTTGGCATTTTAGGGAGGAGCCTTTAGAATTCTCAGCCGGTGAGCTCTTGGGCTTCGCCGCTTGCTAGGGAGACGAGACCTAGCAGCAAAGCGGAGGAGGCCAGTGTATTACCTCAGAAGCTGAACCTCTGTATGTTAACAACTCTAAATACAGATTGGATTGGGGAATACGGGGGAAAGTTGCAGATACTGGACAAGGCAATTTGGGGAATTAGAGACACAGGATCTCAAATCCATGGGTATTTCAACTGCATCTCATTCCTAAGGTAAGGTAAGGTAATTCCTAAGGTATTTCTAACAAGTGTTACCTATGAGAAAATAAAATCCCGGGCAACGCCAGGTAAATACTCTAATAGCACTATAAAAGTGTAGTGCAGACATGGCCTTGAAAGCGATAGCCCATGTGGTTGCTGCTTTCCAGGGACTGGCCTTTAGAGGAGCACATAACCATCGTGACTAGTAGCCACTGAGCGCCTCGTCCTCCTTGAAGTTATCTAATCCTCTTTTCAAGCCACCGAAGTCGGTGCCTGGAACCACAACGCTTAGTGGCAAATTCCGCAGTGTATCCGGGCCCCGCATTTCCTCCAAAAGAAGAAGCACTTTTAGGAAGAAGGAATTGACACTTTCTTTGTGGGAAGAAGGACTTCCTTTTGTCTGTTCCGATTCACCCACCATTCCAGTTTCACCGGCTGGCCTCACGTTTTGCTATTGAGCAGGAGGAAAAACCTCCTAATCTATTTCCTCTCACACCATGCGCCTACTTTTACACATTAATGCTGATCCCTGGTTGCAATCATAAAGAGGGATTAATTGACACACATCTCTATCTTGGAGCAGCTGGTGGGTCTGCTATTGTGGGTACGGTGAGTCCCTTGTCGGTTTTACTGATGCTCTTACAAGATCTGCTCCAGTTTATATGGGAGCTCTCCAGGCATTGGGTTCTTCCAGAGGTAAAAGTAAGAATGGCTTCACCACTCTGCTGGCTGCCTTATCTCTACCATATCTCCCCCTCCACTTGCTTCCCACCCCAAATTAAAAAAGCTGTAGGTATCATAACCCTTCCTTGCAGGACAGTTGCTCAGGTTCTTTGAGTCACCGGAACATGCAAGCAGAAGGAGATGGCAGGGATCTGGGGTTGGGGAGGTAAGCAAGAATTTATTTTGGCTTGGGAGCTGCTGAGCAATGGCAGAGAAAGAGAGAGGCCATGGAGGAATCTCCAGCAGCTTTGTCTTTGGCCATTTCCGCACTACACTGTTATAGTGCTATTATTCCACTTTCAACCTCTGGTGGAATTCTGGGGTTTGTAGTTCATTGAGGCCCAAGAGCTCTCTGGCTGAGAATTCTCAATGCCCCTCCCTAAACTGCAGATCCCAGGATTGCATAGGAGGTTGAAAGTGGAATAACATCACTATAACAGTCTAGTGCAGAAATGGCCTTCAGCGGAAAGGAGAGTCAGGGCTTTACCACACAAGGTAGGTACATCACAATTACAGTGGGATAATAGAGTCTTTGGCTGGGACTTATGGCATTACGTGGTTCATCTGTGGTTCTCCCAGTGGGAGACCATCAAGTTGGAAAATCTTTCTTTTACAAATGGATCTTTTGGGCGAATCAAAGAAACATTTTTTCGAACAGTCTCCCACGGGAAGAACAGAAGAGGAACATCCCAGCCAAAGATGCTGTCCCTTTGCTGCAATTGCAGTTTACCCACCTTGTGTGATAAAGCCCTCAGGGAAAAGGGGAAGAACAATGAAAGACGTGCAATTTCCTTTCACCCAGGCCACAGTGAATTGGTCCCACCCATCTCACGAGACGCAGGCCACCATTTTGTTTGAAACTGCTATATTCGAATGGCTTCAAAATATAATTTAGGATTTTTTTTAGACTCTCTTTTGAAATTTAAACAGTATTTCTGTGTGTTTTTTTTTAAAAAAATCTTTGTGCTGTCCTAATTGCTTCGATTTATTCATTGCCTCAGGGCTGGGAAGCGATAAAAGAAATACCATAAATAAATAAATTTACTATCATGAGCAGACTATAATGAGCAGGGTTGCAACTATAATGGGGAGAGGGGCCAAAGGAGGGCATTGCCCACCCCTAATGAGAATGCTATTCTCCAACAAAACTTTCTTACAGTTCTAAATTATGGTAAGTTAAAACTTTAGTTGAGCATTTAGAAATAGGCATCCAAAGCAAAAGGGCAGGCAGAGTGACCCTGGAAATAAGGACACAGTAAATAAAGAATTCTACGTGCAAAGGATTTTCAATGGCCATTTCCGCACTGGACTGTTATAGTGCTATTATTCCACTTTCAACATCCTGTGGAATCCTGGGGTTTGCAGTTTAGGGAGGGGCCTCAAAGGGAATCCCTCTTGCTGGAACAAGGCGTTTGTGCAAATTAGACACCGAAGCTTTCTCACGGATGCTCACCTCCTTCCAGGGCTGCGTTATTCTCATGCAACAACGTGCAAATGGGCTCAGAGAAGTCGCTCCACTCCTTGGTTTTGCTGAAGAAAGCCTGGGCACAGACACAGTAATTGCCACTGGTCCAGTCTGTAACGTTAATATCCATCACGTCCTTTGTCAGGCCCTTGAATTCTTTCTGGCAAGTAAAGAAAGCAGAAGTTTAGCAACAGAAATGTTAACAAAAGTGCAAACATGAAGGGGCCGGACACCAAAACAAAAAGCTGCGGATCTGAACTTTTTTGACACTCATGCTGCTAGTCTTCTTTTCTGATTCTTGTTCTTGCATGTCTTTGAGCAGCAAGAAGGCACTTAAAAACTTAAAAAATTACTCCCATCCTGGCATGATGAGAGTAAGAACTTGCAGAGAACTTGTGCAGAATTTTATAGCTCCTGATCCAAGATCCCAACAAGACATTGGCCATTTCGGCACGAGGCTGTTATAGCGCGATGATTCCACTTTCAACATCCTCTGGAATCCTGGGGTTTGCAGTTTCGGGAGGGGCCGGCCACCATTTACCTGCAAATGATGGGTATGGAATCCAAGCCCTTCTCCTGTGGAATCCCGGCGGGCCCCCCCGAAACTGCAAACCCCAGGATTCCAGAGGATGCTGAAAGTGGAATCATCGCGCTATAACAGCCTCGTGTGGAAATGATTTCTCTGCTTTGTGTGGATGTGTTTGTAGCTTAGGAGTCAAATCCAACTGTATATGCTATAATAGTCACTAGCAGGCTCCTCTGTCATGGCCACCTACCTCCTTCCCTTATCAATCTTTTACTCACTGGTTTTTCTCTCCCGTGCTGTGCCCAAATCTTTAAGTCATAAGTCAGATCTCGCTGGAAGATCTCCTTCACACAGGATGGGTAGACGAAAGTAGCCTTCACTCCAATGGTGTGTTCAGTTCTTCTTAATTGTAGGACTGGGGGATCAATGCCCACTGGAAATGATTGGGGATTTATTTATTGATGCATTTGTTCATTCAATTTATATTCCTACTTCCCACCAGAGCAGTTTATAATACAGGTTAAAACAAAATAGTTAAGACAATGGCTTCAACCCAACATCCTTTCAGCAGAGCATAAATGTCTGCATGCAGATTTTTGCTACATCAAGCTCTGACTAAGGCCATTTCTGCACGGGACTGTTATAGCGTGATGATTCCACTTTCAACATCCTGTGGAATCCTGGGGTTTGCAGTTTTGGGAGGGTCTGGCTGGCCCCTCCCGAAACTGCAAATCCCAGGATTCCGTAGGATGTTGAAAGTGGAATCATAGCGCTATAACAGTCTTGTGCGGAAATGGGCCAAGGGTTTTATCACATGAAGCAAATAAATCATAATTATGGAAGGAAAATAGCATCTTCGGCTTGGACTTATCACCTCACCTCATTCCTCTTCTGTTGTTCTCCCAGTGGGAGACCATTTAGAAAGCATTTCTTTTACAAAGAAGGCCATTAACTCTTTTTTTGTGTTAAAAAAAGAAAGCCTTTTCAAACAGGAGCCCACCCTTCTGCCCTCAAAGCCCTATTCCACTTCAGGGGCTATTCTGTGCTGGAAAATTATCTGGCTATGTCTCTGTGGCCAGATGCAAAATGATGACTTTAGTGCTGGGTCTCTGAAGGACCTGAGCAGATCTTGGTGCTGAAGTCATCACTTTGCCTCTGGATACAGCCCTACAAACGTGCTTGCTCCCCATGAAGCACGCAGTGAGTGTGTGGGGTGGCTTCAGGGGCTTCGCAGTAAGTTGGGGAGGCTAGAGCATTGCAGAAGGTGGAAAGGAATACCAGTCCCTGTAACATTCAAAAAAGAATATCTACATGCATAAGGAACATTTACATGTGCATATGTCCCTAGCAGAATTCCGACTAAACTTCTAACTTCTGTACAAAAGTTTGAAAAAGCATTAAACATCCAACCCAATTAAAACTATCTCTAAAGAGGAGACTTCTGGAATGTGTTGTACTCCCTCTCCCATCATCTGCAGCCTGGGGCAATGGACTTACTGGAAGGGGATTATGGGAGTTGCAGTGCAGCACTGGATTGGGAAAAGTCTTCCTCCTTGAATTACCCATAAGCCCTGGATTTTCCCCATTAGGAGTTCAGAGCTTAAGGTGGCCTGTCTTGCTTCTCTCTTTGGCCCTTTTCGCACCTTACCTTTGTCGTGGCAGCGGGGAGTGGCGCTCGCGCGACCAGCCGTTTACGCAAGCCGCTCACGGCAGCCCTTCTGCCTCCTGCAGCGGCTTGCCGGTTGCACGACAGTCGAGCTAGCGCCCCGCCTCTTCCTTTCGCAGCGTAGCCTGGGCTGTAGGCTGCGCTGGGGGAGGAAGCACGACCGGGCCGGCTTGTTTGGTGCACCGCACGCAGGTAAGTGTGCGAGGGCCCTGCAAGCATTGCGCTACCTTGCAGTATTTTCGGCTTAGAGCTGAAAATAAGAAAATGTGCGCGCCGCCCGCTTTAGGTGCGTGAGTGTTGCATGAGTGGGAGTGCGTCGTACGGACCGACGCTCCCATTCACAAGACGCTCAAGGGGCCCTCGCGCAATAAAAACTGCGTGCGAAAAGGGACAACTCTCTCTGCCAAGCTGCCTGAAGAGAAGAGTTTATTTGGACATGTACAGAGAGCTATCACTACTTCTCCTTTCCCAGCTTCAGGCAGGCAGGAATTTTTTATGGGCTGCATTGGGAAAACCGTACTCTGCAACCTCATGCTCACTTAGGGTCAAAGAGTTCTAAAACATACCAGCAACTTCATAATCCACACTTTTCCATTCCCCTCTTGACAAGATGATTCTGGTGCCATTCCTCATCTGAGCATTGACCTGGACCCAATATCTGTTGTTCAGTTCTGGAGACACACAAGTTATGTTGCAACTTGTTTCAGAGATGTTTCTGCAGTGTGGGATGTCTTTCCATTGAACTGCAATAGCGTTGCTGAAAGAGGAAATGAGCCTGAGTTTTTTTCCTTTTGGGACATATGGACATACAGTTAGAAGAAGGGCATGGAAAACTATTGCAATTTACCATCACCGCAGTGAGACTGACATACATGCAGAAATGGAAAGATTCAGCAATACCGGCTGCAGATGAGTGGGCGATCAAAGTGATGGGCAAACCGACTGTTTTAATGGAAGATGTGCCCTTAAGAAGATGTCTTGAAGAGTGGAAACCCCTTATGAATTTTTTGAGGAAAGATAAAGTTCATCTCATTGTTGTGGCATTTGACTATTAGTAATTTAGTGACAATAGAAAGAAGTATGTAGTGTAGTAGGAAAACTAGAGAGATTGTGATAAGGTTGTCACATATAATTTTTGATATGCAGATCAAAGGTACCTTTTCCCCCACTTGTTTGCTTCATGTCTATTTCTCTATTTTTTGGAAGATAGTTTGTAATCTTAGTTATAGAGAATGCTGTTTATTCTTTTTCTATTTGGCTGTTCTATTATATTATATATACCCTGCCCTTTGTTTGGCTATAGCCAGGGCTCCGCTAATTTCCCCAGTCTTTGCGTTTTTGGAGCAAACCAAGGTGTCCTCCAGGGGACCCCCAGAAGTCAGAGGAACAGGTCCCCCAAGGTGTTTCGGACTTCACTTCCCATAAGCTCCAGTCAGCTGGGCCAACAGCCTGGAATTCTGGGAGATGAAATCCAGAACAAAGTTTGCTATTTTGCCTAAGGAAGGTGGAACAAAGTCAGATTTCAACAGGAAAATCTAATGAAATGGGGAGAAGTGACCTTGGCCATTTCTGCACTAGGCTGTTACGGTGCTATTATTCCATTTTCAACATCCTATGGAATCCTGGGGTTTGCAGTTTAGGGAGGGGCCTTTGAGGATTCCCCAGGATTCTGTAGGATGTTGAAAGTGGAATAATAGCACTATCACAGTCTAGCGTGGAAATGGCCTTCATCTGTTGACGCTTACCTCCACTGAACTCTGTAGGACACTCCAGGTGGGTAATGTTCATCTGGCAGCCACGTCAGGAACAAACTGAAATCCTTCGACACAAGTGTGACGTTTCGAGGTGGTGGCAGGACTTCTTCACCTGTTGGAAAGAATGGCTTCATTAAGGCCATTTCCACATGGGGTAATAAAAACGGTGCAGTGCGTCCTCCACGGAGGACTTCTGCACCGTGGAGCGGACTGTGTCCGGACTACTTACCGAAGATCCACACCTCAGTCCACTCTGGAATGACCCCAAGTGGTCCTCCATCGTGTTTTTGAAAGACCTGGTTTTTCAGGTCTTTCAAAATGCCGCCGCGCGCCATTGTGTGCCTGCTCTCCGATGCAGATTTGCAGGCTTGCACCAATGCGCGCCTGCGATCTGCAGAGGGCATGCTTTAGACTGGTGAGCTTCAGTGATCGGTTGAGACCCATGACCAACTGGAAGCCACCATTTTGGACGCTGGAGCAGTGCGGATCTATGACAATGCACTGATCCTCCTCACCCTGGACTGGACACACAAAAGATCCGGTGAGTAGCGGCAGGGGGCGATTCCCTTGCCACGTGCGGAAATGGCCTAAGTCTCCTGGTTTTTCAGTAGTAATTTCACTTCACAAGGTTGGACCATGGCATTCACGTGGGTGAGGCAGGACATCTGAGTGGAAGCCAACCTTTCCGTTGACTTGAATGGAACCTTCCCAAGGAATGGCCCTCTGTACTAGAACACTATTTAAGGCAGAAATGCAATGCATACATAAAATAAAATAATATATTTCTGAGACCTCATTCTCACCCAAGCTGATAGGTCTGGGGCTGTCCTGCTTCAGATTATACTTGGAAGATGCTCATAGGATTATGTGAAGACGCCTGTGTTTATTGTTTATTCATAGACTGTTATAATTTTATAGTTTTATTTATTTATTTAATGATATATATATATATATATATGCATGCATGCATACAGTCAGCCCTCCACATTTCCAGGTTTCACTTTTGCTGATTTGATTATTCACAGATTATTTGCTGTCCCCTCTGCTGCCTCCCTCTGCCATTTTTAATAGGGACTGCCAGCCTCATGAGACTGAAGCCATTTCCGCACTAGACTGTTTTAGTGCTATGATTCCACTTTCAACATCCTATGGAATCCTGGGGTTTGCAGTTTCGGGAGGGGCTGGATGGCCCCTCCCAAAACTGCAAACCCCAGGACTTCATAGGATGTTGAAAGTGGAATCATAGTGCTATAACAGTCTAGTGCAGAAATGGCCTGAGAAACTGAGAATGAGGCTTGCAAGTCCCTCTTTGAAATGGTGTGGGGCAGCAGTGGAGGTGGCCGTAAGCCCCACTAGCCCCCCGCTTCTGCCTTGTGAAGGAACCCTGAGACCTCAAAGAAATCCATGGTGGGTTGAATATGGTAATCATATCTTTTTTGTGTGTTAAATATGGTTTGGGATGGCGCAGAGTTATTCTCGGGTTTTCCACTTTCGTGAGGGTTCTGTGCCTCAAACCCTAGCCAATGTGGAGGGAGGACTGTATATAAATACCTATATGGATATGGATATAGATATGTGTGTATATAGAGGCTGGTGAAAGGGGAAAAAAATATCCTGAGTGCATTTTGGAAGAAGCTTTCAAGTGGTCTTTAGAAGGCAGAAAACATTTTAACCTCACACAAAGTGTGTTACAGGAACTCAAAGAGGAGGTTGCCAAGGCATGTTTCAGCAGAGCCAGTTCAGACAGGTTCCCCAACATTTTATGGGTCGCCCACTCACCTTCTTTCACATTACGGTGTACAATTCACTGTGCTGCATATCTTTTTCATAGCTTCAGAGAGTAAAGAAAAGGAGGAACTCCTCTAGCCCATATCCACATGGGGACGAGAAATGTCGCTTGCACCCTCGCTCTCCGGATAAAACTAAAATGTTTAAAAGAATTGCCATTCTCGAAAGCTTCTAGAAGTGGTGATTCTCCCTTTCTTTTCTAAACAGGAAGCGGACTTCCAGCAATTTCTAGATTTATTTTTCCTAGGGGTGTGCATAAGCTCCAACATACAAGAGATGAAAATTGGGATGCACGTGGTCAAAACAGCAGAAATTGTTAAAGAGAAATAACACACAAGGTAGCAGAGGTTGCAAATGTTTGCTTTTGTCTCAGCCTTCCGGAGAGGGCAAAATTCCATCCTTTCCTCTCTTTTCTGAGCTACTAAAAACCATTAATGGGTTTTTGTGTGTGTGTGTGCAATAAGAAATCTAATGATGTAATAATCTGTGGTTATGATTACTAGCAATTCTAATCAGCTGAATGTACCTAGATCTGTAATAGTAGAACAAAATGTGGGATGTTAATCAATTTTGGGGTCAGAATTCCTTTGTTCGTTAGTGTAGTCAGGATATGTTTGTGCCAGAAACGAATCTTTTAGTAATGGATTATATTATTATGATTTAGTTTAATTCAAAGTAATTTGGTTTGAGTTCTAGTTATATATCTGCATTGCTTGTGTGTGATTTGTTTCTTTTCTCCTATTCTTTTTTTTCTTTTTCTGTGGTTATGGATTGATTTGTTTGTATCCTCTGCTAAAAAAATCAGAAAATATTATACCTAAAACAAACAAAAAACACACACACTGGATACAGGCAAATAGGTACATGGCTGCGACAAGCCTAAAATATTAATTTTTGCTGAAGAAGGAATAAAAAATGGACTGACTCCAACTCATCTTTTGCTTCATTTTGAAATCTGATTATACCATTGGGGTGGTTGGCCAAAATTCCCCCCATGAAACACCTGATCTCAACATAGAATCATAGAATCATAGAAATGTAGAGTTGGAAGAGACCCCAGGGGCCATCCAGTCCAACCTCCTGCCATGCAGGAACACCCTCAAAGCACTCCCGACAGATAGCCATCCAGCCTCTGCTTAAAAATCTCCAAGGAAGGAGACTCCACTACACTCCGAGGCAGCATCTTCCACTGCCGGACAACCCTGACCGTCAGGAAGTTCTTCCTGAGGTTCAGGTGGAATCTCCTTTCCTGCAGCTTGAATCCATTGCTCCTTGTCCTGGTCTCTGGAGCAGCAGAAAACAAGCCCTCTCCCTCCTCTACATGGCATCCCTTCAGATATTTAAACGTGGCTATCATGTCCCCTCTTATCCTTCTCTTCTGCAGATTAAGCATCCCCAGCTCTCTAAGTCTATCCTCATAGGGCTTCATGGCTTCCAGGCCCCTCACCATTTTGGTTGCCCTCCTCTGGACTTGCCCCATCTTGACCATGTCCTTCTTGAATTGGGGTGCCCAGAACTGGACACAGTATTCAAGATGGGGTCTAACCAAAGCAAACATAGGGCCAGCCCTGTCTTAAGGCAGTGTGGTATCGTTGCCTAAGGCGGCTGACCTGGGATGACCTGAAAGATCATGAAAATCTGAGATATTTCACTTATTACATTTCTATATTCATGCTCAGGGAAGTCGGACAGACTGAAATAACATGACTGGCTTGGATTGCACCATGCACCTTGATAGGGAGAGAGGTATTTGCTCCTCTGCCTCAGGCAGCAAAATATCTGAGGCCGGCTTTGCGCCCCACTCTGCAGGAAGTACATGTGGGAAACAATGGGATCTGCCCCTCCAGTTGTCAGTCACATCCCCACATCCCCTTTCACCCGATGCTTCGGAGATGCCAGTTCTAAGGTTATTTTTTTCTACTTGTGAGGCCATTGGCTCTTGCTCTTTGCCATGCATCTCCCTCTCCATCTAGTCCTGTCACCCATGCCTGCGCATGAGTGTGCAGAGGGAACTCTGACAAGGAAATACAACTGAGCTTCCTGCGTGTGACGGCTTCGGAGGATTTTACAAAAGAGCCACAGGGAGTTGGGGAGGAGGAAAGAAGGAGGTATCATACCTACAACTTGCTTGAAGGAAAGGAGAAGAACCACCGGGATGACGACCCCAACGGGAGACATTCTCCAGAGAAGCCTGGCCGCTTGGCTTTGGTGTGACGAACTTCACTTTTTTCACTTTCACTATGAGGTTTCCGGGCTGGAACACAAACACCTGCAGCTCCTGTCACAACATGTCAGCCCTCTGGAGGACAAGAGAAGGAACTGATGCACTTGCTGAATTTCGAGAGAAAGACACCTTTATGTGCCAGTGGCAACCTAGGCTTTCCATATCAGGTGTGGGGAATCGGAGTGAGTCCAAGGGCTGTGCAAACTGCCAAAACAAAACACAAAGGAAGAATTGGAAAGGGCCACAAATCCCTTCTCTGCTTTTGGAAACTTTTTACAATTCTCCAACAGTACAGGGAAGTTCGGCAACCTGGGCCATTTCCACACTAGACTGTTATAGTGCTATTGTTCCACTTGCAACATCGTATGGAATCCTGGGATTTGCAGTTTAGGGACGGGCATTTACAATTCTCAGCCAGAGAGCTCTTTGGCCCCAGTAAGCTACAAAACCCAGAATTCCACAGGATGTTGAAAGTGGAATAATAGCACTATAACAGTGGCCATTTTCGCACTGGACTGTTGTAGCACTATTATTCTGCTTTCAACATCCTCTGGGATCCTGGGGTTTGGGCCCCTCCCAAAACTGCAAACCCCAGAATTCCAGAGGATGTTGAAAGTGGAATAATAGTGCTACAACAGTCCAGTGCGAAAATGGCCAGTGTAGTGCGGAAATGGCCTATAGTATCCACATCCATAAATTACATGACGCACACACTTCCAGCTTTATGAAAAGCCCCGACTCAAAAATCTGGGTTGTTTAGCATCTTGTTCAATTTATACGAAAGGAAAAAGCTCTCCAACCCTCAAATAGAAGATACTCTTTTACAGTAAAGGATACCCGACGCTCTGGAAAGGGACAAGTTTTCCAGCCCCCAAATAAGGGACATCCCTTATAATAATCAAGGACATCCAGCAACCCTAATTGGAGGGCATGTGAGTCCATAAAGTTTCCAGACAAAGGCAGCCACAGGTAGCAGCCTCCCAGATTCCCAAGAGAGCAAACCTTCTTGCAACAGCTCTCTCCAAAGTATTTTTGCGTGCTTCAAAAGCTGTGCAAAACTTTGTTTCATGTACTACCACTCCCATCATCCTCTCCAATCAAGTCTGGCTTCCTCTGCAGCTTCTCCCAGTGGCATGCTGCCCCCTCATGGTTGAAATGTGTGAGTACTTTAAAAGCTTACTTGTGATCTCTCGACAGACCCAGCGAGAAAACTTCTCTGCTCCATACATATACATACACATATACATACACATATATGCATATATATATGTGTGTGTGTACATATATTTACTGTTTTCTGTTTTGAAGGCCTAAATCCCAACTACATTGTAGGAATATTTGGTATCTATACTGAGCGGAGTGCAGGATAGTGAAATATGAGCTTGTGGCAAAAGCAGGAGAAATGGTGCAGGACACTCTTGTAAATATTGGCCATTTCCGCACTAGACTGTTATAGTGCTATTATTCCACTTTCAACATCCGATGGAATCCCGGCATTTGCAGGTTAGGGTTAGGATTAGGGTTAGGGGTCCCTCCGTAAACTGCAAACCCCAGGATTCCATCGGATGTTGAAAGTGGAATAATAGCACTATAACAGTCCAGTGCGGAAATGGCCATTGTCTCACGAAATCCATCTTTGGGTACGAAAGGAGGTAGGCAAAATTAGTTACCTACAA
This sequence comes from Ctenosaura bakeri, assembly GCA_948474755.1. Classification (NCBI taxonomy): domain Eukaryota; kingdom Metazoa; phylum Chordata; class Lepidosauria; order Squamata; family Iguanidae; genus Ctenosaura; species Ctenosaura bakeri. Next base: position 191,093 of record CAOLHI010002363.1, on the reverse strand, counting down.
TGCTGTAACGGCCCTGATGGCCACATGTGCTCCATTGACCATAGTTTGCTCACCCCTGATCTATAGATATGCGAAATGAAGCACAATGTGCTGTTCAGTTAGTAGCTAAACTAGTCATTTGTCAAGCATTTAAACCAAAACTGTTAGCCTAGGCTTTAGTACCAAAAGCATCTGATCTACAATGTTTTTCTTAAAATTATCTGAGACTCTAGTAGTACTAAAATTCAAGATTACAACCTGAGAGGGTTTCTTTCTATATTACTTTATTATTACTCTTTCTCAGTGATGTGGACTCAAGTTGATAGACTCAGACTCAAGTCAGACTTAAGTCGCTTCAGTGACTGACTTGAGCCATTTCCGCACTAGCCTGTTATAGCGCGATGATTCCACTTGAAACATCATATGGAATCCTGGGAGGCCGGCCGGCCCCTCCCGAAACTGCAAACCCCAGGATTCCAGAGGAGGTTGAAAGTGCAATCATCACGCTATAACAGGCTAGTGCGGAAATGGCCGATGTGTTGCTAGAGAAAAGCAACTTCATTTTATTATGGTACCATCCAGAACAAGAGTATAGATAGTGCTTCAGGGTGGACATAGCACTACCTATAGCTTACTAAGAACATTGCAATTAAACCGTACCTCACAGAGAGGCCAAGGGCTGCAAAAACAATTCTGCCCCCCAAAATTCACCACTAAGGCTGCATTTTGTCTGCTTCCTCCTTAACTTAAGGAATTATAGCAAAACAAATGTCTTAACAATGGTTCAAAGTGAGTCTCAGCATCATTTGAAATGGCAGGCCGGGCAACAGAGTTTGGAAAAGTTAGGGACCAAGCGGGCTAGGGGTTTGGGGAATTATAGTTTCCAAAATTGGCGCAGATGATGAACAGATGTTCTAATATGTGTTGGAAGTGTGGGAAAGAGATAGGTTCTTTTTGCCACACTTGGCGGACATGTAAAATAGTGAAAGAGTTCTGGGAAAAGATTCATAATCGAATTGAAAGGATACTGGATATAAAATTTACGATGACTCCAGAGGTTTATATGTTATCAATGTTGGAAAATGATTTGGGAAAAAAAAGTGGGTAGACAACTATTTTATATGACTGCGGCAGCGAGAATGGTGTTTGCATATAGATGGAAAGGAAATAGAATGCCTACAATAGAAGAATGGGAAATGAAACTATTTGATATAGTTTCAATATTGCTGTTCAATCCAATGACTTGGATGAAGGAATAGAGGGCATGCTCATCAGATTTGCAGATGACACCAAATTGGGAGGGGTTGCTAATACGCCTGAGGACAGGATCAAAATTCAAAGTGACCTGGATAGATTGGAGAGCTGGGCCAGGGCGAGCAAAATGAAATTCAACAGAGAGAAATGTAAGGTCCTACACTTGGGTAGAAAAAATGGAATACAGAAATATAGGACGGGGGACACGTGGCTGGATAGCAGTACCTGTGAAAGGGATCTAGGACTCTTCATAGACCACAAGCTGAACATGAGTCAGCAGTGTGATGCGGCAGCCAAGAAAGCCAATGCAATTCTCGGCTGCATCAACAGGAGTCTGGTGTCTAGATCGAGGGAGGTACTGGTACCACTCTACTCTGCTTTGGTTAGACTTCCTCTTGAATACTGTGTCCAGTTCTGGGCTCCCCAATTCAAGAAGGATATTGACAAGCTGGAGCAAATCCAGAGGAGGGTGACCAAAATGGTGAAGAGCCTGGAAGCCATGAAGCCCTATGAGGATAGACTTAGAGAGCTGGGTATGTTTAGTCTGCAGAAGAGAAGGTTAAGAGGGGACAGTATAGCCATGTTTAAATATTTGAAGGGATGCCACGTAGAGGAAGGAGGGGACTTGTTTTCTGTTGCTCCAGAGACCAGGACAAGGAGCAATGGATTCAAGCTGCAGGAAAGGAGATCCCACCTGAACCTCAGGAAGAACTTTGATGGTCAGGGCTGTCCGGCAGTGGAATCTGCTGCCTCGGAGTGTAGTGGAGTCTCCTTCCTTGGAGATTTTTAAGCAGAGGCTGGATGGCCATCTGTCAGGACTGTTTTGATGGTGTCCTGCATGGCAGGGGGTTGGACTGGATGGCCACCGGGGTCTCTTCCAACTCTACATTTCTATGATTCTATGATTCTATAATATAATTAAAATGGATAAATTAACATGTGTTCTGAACGGGGTAAGTAAAGAAAAGTATATAAAACAATGGGATAGAACATTACAATACTTTAGGAATTCATGGTACAATAGTGAACTGGTGAACATAGAATTCTGAAAAGATTTAGGATAGAAAGATACAATGGATTTAGCAAGACTAAGATAGTGAGATATAATCTAAACTTGTCTCTAATGCCGAAGTCGGAAGTACGTGGGGAAAATAACAAAGGAATAGTGAGAAAAAGCATTGTATGTAATTTTAATGGGATTGTTTGTTTTTGTACAAGGTAGGCTGTTCGTTTTTATGTTAAGTGTTTGTTTGTCTTTTTTAAAGAAATAAAATTTATAATAAAAAAAATTAAAAAAAGAAAAGAAAAAGAAATGGTAGGCCGGGCAACAGAGTTTGGAAAAGTTAGGGACCCAGCGGGCTAAGGGTTTGGGGAATTATAGTTTACACAATTAACCTTGTCAAGCTAAGGAATATCCTGCGTGGCTCCCTTCATGTTCGTGCATGCAGATGCCCTTAAGATCTCTGCAGGCAAGCACAGTTAGAAATTACGGGTTGAGTCGTGGGTGGGGGGAATCTACGGAGGGGAAAATTTGTTTCAGCTCAAATATTAACCTATAGCAACGTGTTTTTGTTTTTTTCATTTCTTTCGAAACACTGGGAACCTCCCAGGGAATGTCTTTCGTTCCGCCGGGTGTGGCTGTCTTGAATGCATGCCGAGTTTCATGCACCGTTGCTTGAACATCTGGAATGAAGGTGCTACCCATTCTCAGTCCTCGCACAAACTGGAGCAAGTGAAAATGAAGCCAGAGCCATGGGGAATGGACCGGCTGGTTTGTCAGCTTTGCACATTCTTTTCCGAAAGCCAGACTGCGCACCCCAGGCGAGGACGCATAGAATGGGAAGACCCGACCAATGCCTCGGTCATAGAATCATAGAATCATAGAAATGTAGAGTTGGAAGAGACCCCAGGGGCCATCCAGTCCAACCCCCTGCCATGCAGGAACACCCTCAAAGCGCTCCCGAGAGATGGCCATTCAGCCTCTGCTTAAAAACCTCCAAGGAAGGAGACTCCGCTACAATGATCATAGAATCCTAGAGTTGGAAGAGACCCCAGGGGCCATCCAGTCCAACCCCCTGCCATGCAGGAACACCCTCAAAGCACTCCCGACAGAGGGCCATCCAGCCTCTGCTTAAAAACCTCTAAGGAAGGAGACTCCACTACACTCCGAGGCAGCAGATTCCACTGCCGGACAGCTCTGACCGTCAGGAAGTTCTTCCTGAGGTTCAGGTGGAATCTCCTTTCCTGCAGCTTGAATCCATTGCTCCTTGTCCTGGTCTCTGGAGCAGCAGAAAACAAGCCCTCTCCTTCCTCTACGTAGCATCCCTTCAAATATTTAAACATGGCTATCATGTCCCCTCTTAACCTTCTCTTCTGCAAGCTTGAAGAAATGAGTAGAGTGATGGATTTTTTTACTCTTTCTGCTCTTAGCTGCCCATTTGGAAGTAACAATTATTTATGCAAAGGGGATGAATTAGATGTTAATTACATGCCAGCAGATCCATTGCTAGGGATTGTGTTTTTGGTAGAATAATTGAATTAGAACCCAGAACTTTGGGGTTAGAATCCTTGAACATTTGTGGACAATAACAGTTGTTATCCTGCTGTGGATTTTCAGCACGGGAAGTTACTTTGAAAAGGTAATTAGCAAGAGTTTTAAGATCAAGTCCCTCAAAGTAAACAGTAACATAATAGCTGCATTTTAAATATTACTTTTTGTGTTAGAGTTATCAAAGGTCGCTTACGTTTAGTTATATTTTTCGGTAGCTTTAAGCAAATCCGAATGCAGTAGTTTGAGGTGCAGTGTGAGCCGGCGCTTGAACCGCATGATCTTCCTCCTCCACCACTGAGTGAGGCTAAATCTCTAACACAGAATGCTGCCATAAGCAAAATGGCTGGAACTTCCTTTTACTTTAGAACCTTGGAACAAATCTAAAATAAGTCCTTCAAAAGGACTATAGTACTTTTCTTTGTCTCTTCCTCCTCTGCCTTCAGCTCTGATTTAGTAAAGAAGGTGCAGATTAATAGAGTTAGCAGCGCAACCCTGCACATGCCTGCTCAGAGGTTAATTCCATTTGGTTCAATGGGATTGATAGGATTGCAATTTAGCAGGCAGTGAAAATGTGGTGGTGCCATGAAAAGCAATGACCACTAGGTGGCACTGCTTGCCACCCATTAAATTTGAAGTTTGCTTAACTTTTATATTTCTATGCATTTAATTTTTCTAAAGGGCAGACTAGTGGGCCATTTCTGCACTAGCCTGTTATACTGCTATTATTCCACTTTCATATCTCTCTCTATATATATATGTGCATGTGTGTATTCAATAAAAATTATCTATATCTATACCTAGATCTATCTGTCTATCTATATCTATCTATCTATCTATCTATCTATCTATCTATCTATCTATCTATAATTTTTATTGAATACACACACATACTCACAATATACATATACAAATTTGGAAATAAGAAGCATTACATGGGAACGAATCATCAAACTTAATGGCCTAATGTATCTGTAACCTCCTATCTCCCATTGTTATTCATTTGAAGTTTGAGCATTGTAACATTGTCATATTGTATTATTAACCTTCTGAAATTTTATATATCATAAATACAAATAGGTATCACAACTTACACAAACAAGAATACACACACACACACACACACATGATGATACTTGTCTGTATTTTATGAAAATTCTATTAATAAAGAAATCTGTAAAGAAAATAACGGCTTCTTGCGTTCCTTCCTTGGTATACATTTGAACTTACTAGTCTTATCCTTTCTGTCCTATATATATATATATATATATATATATATATATATAAATAAATATTTAATAATTTTATTCAAATTTCAAGAAATAAAACAAACAATTATCTCTGCAATGTTTACATGCATTGTTTTTCCTTCTTGCTTTCCTTTCTGGATTACAATTATTAATATTCCCTCTATTTATTATATCACGTATCGCAATAAAATGTTAACAATCTATAATTTCTCTGCTTTACTTGCTACATGATATTTCATTGACTATTAACCTGTATAGTGATTGATATCATGAAAAATGTATGGCCTTCTGTCTACTCCCAACCCTAATCTGTAACAATCTTCCACTCTTTATTAATGTCTTCTTTTGATTTCCCTTTTAATCTTTGTGTAAGTACATCCGCATTTCTATTTTCCGTAAAAGTTGTCCACCGCTGTTCGCTTGTAGGTGTAGTTTCATTTTTTGTCATTTTTTATATTGAGGGGCCCCTAAACTGCAGACCTCAGGATTCCATGGGATGTTGAAAGTGGAATAATAGCGCTATGACATTCCAGTGCGGAAAGGGCCAAAGTCACCATCTGTATGTAAGCTGAAAAAGGAGGGGGAAACCCCCAAGAACAAGCCGGGGTCCTTTAAAAGCAAAACAGACCCCTAAAGCCAGCTAAACGTTCCCCCTCCGTCCCCCTGGGATGTGTCCACAGTACGGCAGTGAGTTGACAGACGTGCGGCATGTCTAGCAAAGTCCCCCCGAAACCTCCACCCGCAACTTTTCAGACATAATGGAGGCATTTTCCCTTATGGAAAGTGCCCGGGATTAGAGTCTGGTTTTGAAGATCCAAAGCTAACATTCTTTCCAAAGTTGTCTCTCCAAGAGGCTTTTAACTGTTAATCGCCTGGAAACAAAAGCGAGGTCAAGCGTCCCGAGACGGAGAGAGCCCAAAGGCCATATAAGAAGATGCACTGATTTATTTTAAATTTAGGGCCGCGCCTACAGTAGCATGGGAACCGGGTGCCGGTGGTATGACATTCACGGAAATGTCCTATTAAAAACCCTACTTTTTAATGTTTTAAAATGTTTTAAAATTTAAAATTTTTAATTTTAATGTTCGCCGCCTCGATCCATATGGAGAGGCGGGATACAAATTAGTAGTAGTAGTAATAATAATAATAATAATAATAATAATAATAATAATAATAGTAGTAGTAGTAGTAGTAGTAATGATTTCAGTGAGAAAAATCAACACAACAAAACTTAAAGTGACACAACGGGATGTTATAATTTCAAGACGGATTGATTAATCTGAATCCATCAAAAGTTATTTTTTGAGATTAAATCAGTGGGAAACGTGTTGCATGTAAAATTATTTCTAATGGGATGATTTGGTTATTTTTAGCATCCTTTGGTAAGCTGTCTGGAGTTTATAGAAAGGAGACAAGACAAAACAAGGAAGGCAGAAAATGAACGGAGTTGGTGTTTTTTTGCTCTCGTGTAAAAAGCAGTTCGAACCTTGCACAACACTTTGGTTTCACCTGGGGAAAGATGCCGGCTATGAACTGGCTTTCAAAGACTTTACATACATTCGACTTCAGCTGGACTTAGGCCATTTCCGCACTAGCCTGTTATAGCGCAATGATTCCACTTTCAACCTCCTCTGGAATCCTGGGGTTTGCAGTTTCGGAGGGGCCTACTGGCCCCTCCCGAAACTGCAAACCCCAGGATTCCAGAGGAGGTTGAAAGTGGAATCATTGCGCTATAACAGGCTAGTGCGGAAATGGCCTGCAGGATTACTAGCAGGGCAGGTGTTTGTGGCAAAACTGATTCAAAACTGATAAAAAATTATCTCTATGTTGGCCCTAGGAGGTTCCAGCATCATCCAGTTTTAACTGGGAAAAAGTAAATTGTAATGGATGGCGCCTCTTGGCTAGCACCTGTTACGCCACCAACTCCCCTTGTCCTACTTGCCCAAGTAGTTCCACAACTATATATTTTTCAAACAATAAAATACAAAGAAAAAACAACAACAGTAATACATAAACATATCAATTAATAACCCATTCATACATTCAATTCATCCAACTTCATACACTCCATACTTATCTTTTATAACAGGTTTTCATTTTATTATAATTCTTCCCTCTATCCTTATCTTATGTGTAAACATTTTTTTCATTTCATTCCCAGTTATCTGAGCACTGAATTTACACTCTATTTGTTACATCTAGACTCAATATTCAAAAAGAAGAACACCAACAAATATAATAATTTAGAACCTATTCCAGATTATTAACTTGAATTTCAGGCTCAAAATTGATCTATAAAGCTGGCTCCCCATCTGTCTCTTAAATGGGTCCCAAGTTTTAATATAAATTACCCAATGTTGTCGCTCTTCATAAGATAGCCAGTTTACCCATTAAAGCCACATCAAGGAGTTTAATTAACCAGCCGTCTTCTTCCGGAATATCGAATTGTTTCCAATTTTTGGCATATACAGTTCTAACCACAAAAGTCACGTAAAATAATAACTTCCCATACTTCTTTTCGACCTTTTCTAGCTTCATGCTTCCACAACTATTTTGACTTTCTTTAAATTCTTTAAATTAAATATTAACACACAAGCAATGGGTGCATCGCCACATCCAGTGGCTTCTACGTCAAGAGGTGCATGCAACCTGCTCTGGGGTTTATTCCAGACTTTAAAAGAGTTTTTCAAGGAGCCTAATCCTACCCTTCTGTAGGGCCAGCACCTTGGAGAGCTCCTTTAGCGACTAGAATAAACTCCAGTGGAGATTCACCGTATCCGTGATTTGGCCACCTCAACACCATATTTGCTGTTGCGGTTGTGGCCTGACCTAGGAATCTCTTGCATGTCCAGTGCAAAAGTCTGTAGAAAGGGGAAATATGAAGATGTGTCTTCATGCACTTTGGTCTCCTGGAGCTTCATGCATTTTGGTCTTCTGATAGTAGGAGGTTCCAGCTTTCATGGAGACCAACATTTGTACAGTTGTCCACTTGGGCTGCTACAGATATCAATGGATTGGCAACAGGTTATTGTAGGTGGAACGTGAGGTTTTGAAAAGCCTTTACAGTGGCTAAATGGGAAGGAGTCTGAGCCAAGAGAAGACTCAAGAAGCCTATTTGAAGGGCTGTCTCTCTATGAGGGCAAAAGAAGAGAAGCAAGGGGAGAGAGAAAAAGGAGAGTAGAGGAGGAAAGGAGGAAAGATCACCCTGAATCTCCCTGGAAGACAGAGAACTGGTGGCTAAGGTTGATCTTTGGATACATGTCTAACCAGTGGTGGTTGAGAAGCCCAAGATAAAATTCCCAGGCAGGATGGGGAGGTTTATGATAGCTGTCGTGAGAGACTGCCTCTTCCTTCTTTTTCCTTTGGTCAAAATCCAAAAAACTCACCCAACCCAAGGGTGCAAAAACCACGATGCTCAAAAGTGATGCTCTTGGGGTTGGAAATGCCTGCAGGTCTGCATCTTTGGTTTGGGACGTTACAGCAAGAGTACTTTGATTGAGGTAGAAAAATGGAATCCTCATCCATATCCAAAGAGGTCAATGAAGGAGTGAGATGAAGGGAGAAGGGAAATGAAGGCATGCTCTACCCTACAAAAAGATTTCTGCTTCCTCCAGGGAAATTTTCCATCAGTCCTCAAATGTCTAGCATTGCAGAGGGAAGGCACTGAAATTTGTTCCTTACTAGAACTCTTCTCTTTGTTATGTTCCCATTTCTTTGGTCACTTTGCTTGCCTCTTTCCTTTGGATGTCCCAACTGTATTTCTACGTGCTCAACTGACATTTTAATTTCTTGCTAGAAATTTGGTGACTGCAGGGAAATTTCACTGGGGAGAGAATTCTTAATGGGAATTGAGGATGTCCTCATTTTGCCCACCTGTAGCTATATCCCTGGGTCAAGAAATAATTGGGACAAAGTATGTAAAAGAAGGCCATAAAATTTCACTTCTCAATCCGCAGCCCTTAAGTTTCTGCACTTGGGATTGGTGCTGACTTCAGTGCTGCTCCAACTCTCTACTTTGGCAGAATTCAGTGACTTTCCCCAGATCTCATGCTGCCTGGTCTGGAGATAAATTTAGGTGCCAGGCTCCTTTGGGCAGTTGGACTTGGCACAGTTTGACTTACTAGCAGCCCCATAGAAACCTTATTTGGGGTTTTAGTATGCCAGACTTCATGGTTTTAGTATGCTAGACTTCATGGAGGAAGCCAATGCAATTCTCGGCTGCATCAAGAGGAGTCTGGCATCTAGATCGAGGGAGGTACTGGTACCACTCTACTCTGCTTTGGTTAGGCCTCATCTTGAATACTGTGTCCAGTTCTGGGCACCCCAATTCAAGAAGGACATGGTCAAGCTGGAGCAAGTCCAGAGGAGGGCGACCAAAATGATGAGAGGCCTGGAAACCATGAAGCCCTATGAGGATAGACTGAGAGAGCTGGGTATGTTTAGTTTGCAGAAGAGAAGGTCAAGAGGGGACATGATAGCCATGTTTAAATATTTGAAGGGATGCCATGTAGAGGAGGGAGAGGGCTTGTTTTCTGCTGCTTCAGAGACCAGGACAAGGAGCAATGGATTCAAGCTGCAGGAAAGGAGATTCCACCTGAACCTCAGGAAGAACTTCCTGACAGTCAGGGCTGTCCAGCAGTGGAATATGCTGCCTGGGAGTGTAGTGGAGTCTCCTCCTTCTTTGGAGGTTTTTAAGCAGAGGCTGGATGGCCATCTGTCGGGAGTGCTTGAGAGTGTTCCTGCATGGCAGGGGTTTGGACTGGATGGCCCCTGGGGTCTCTTCCAACTCTACATTTCTTTGCTTCTATGATTCTATGTTTTGTGCGGATAGCTGTAGAAGGGTGTGAATTTGCTGTTCCCACAATTCCATTTGGAATCCATGACAGCCGTTTTTAAAAAAACTTTTAGCAAGAGAGATGTCCTGCCTGAGGCAAGACTGAGGGCTGGCACCGCTCCTTGATAGCATGAGAAGGAGTTCATCAATCCAACCCTGAGTTTTCTGCTATGCTTGTCATGAAGAGAAATTGCAGAGCCGAGTTCATCATGGGCAAAGAATCTTCTGTGCACATTCTAAGAATACTGTGTATACCTTGATCTACATTCTGACCTTAGGTACTTCCACACTGTGCTTAGCCTGACTTTGCCACATCTTGGCGTGTTATTTTCCCTCACTTTTTAATGGGGTATCCACGATGAAGTTGCCACCAAACTGTTGTTCTCTTTTGTTTTCCCTTTGATTTTTTAAAAAATATTTTTTTGCAATTCCAGGAAATCTGAATGAATGGGACAAACAGGACAAATCTTTGCAGGAGTAGGTTGCCTAAGCGCTAAAGGAGGACAAGTTTCCTTCCAGTAACTACAGGAAAAATTAAAAGACGAATCAAGGATCCAACTCGATGGAAAGAAATGCATTTCTGTCTTGTGTACTGACAGCTGGGCTTCCGTATTGAATAAGAGGCCTGAACCAGTGGCTTGTGCACACTAATAGAGTTTCTAGAAAGTTTGCAAAGCCCATATATGTTGTGCATGTGCTGATTTTTGAGCAAACTGTGCATGTCAGACTGATGTTTTGGTTATCTACCAGGCCAATTGTCAGACAGTTCTTCTGTTGCTTTTTTTCTGAGAGAGCAACTTACTACGTCAAGAAGCCCCTGAAGAATCATAGAATCATAGAATCATAGAAATGTAGAGTTGGAAGAGACCCCAGGGGCCATCCAGTCCAACCCCCTGCCATGCAGGAACACCCTCAAAGCAATCCCGACAGACGGCCATCCAGCCTCTGCTTAAAAACCTCCAAAGAAGGAGACTCCACTACACTCCGAGGCAGCAGATTCCACTGCCGGACAGCCCTGACCGTCAGGAAGTTCTTCCTGAGGTTCAGGTGGAATCTCCTTTCCTGCAGTTTGAATCCATTGCTCCTTGTCCTGGTCTCTGGAGCAGCAGAAAACAAGCCCTCTCCCTCTTCTACGTGGCATCCCTTCAAATATTTAAACATGGCTATCATGTCCCCTCTTCACCTTCTCTTCTGCAGACTAAACATACCCAGCTCTCTTAGTCTCTCCTCATAGCGCATGGCTTCCAGGCATGCTGGATGTAAACTTCACTTGCTCGCTGCTAGAGAATTAATCAGGAATGTCCCTGCCAAATCAGGACTGTTGGAGGGCACGACACACTGGTTTTCCTGCACCACCCACAATAGATTGTCCAGAGTTGCCCTATAAGCAGAAACACGGTGTGGGAAAGCCAGAATGTCCAATGGACAACCAGATTCCCTGCGTGAATCAAGGATCAATCTGCAGTGTGTCACTCTTCTGAGCCATGTCCACTTGCGCTCTGGTTCTTTTGGCCGGGTGGGTGGGGAGCCATACCTGCTGTGGAACAACCCTTCCTGCTTACTCAACAGGAAATAACTACCTGGACTGCCAAAATAAAAAGGTGACTATATTTGCAATTTTTCTTCCACAAGATGGGAAATCCTGAAAAGCAGCTTTCGCTAACATGGGTTTCTCCACTTGTTGCAGAATAAAGCTTCCATCATCCCCGCTCAACATTAACTGAGGGTGGAAGAAGATGGATGGGGGGCGGGAGAAGAAAACCTCAGGAATACTCTTCTGCAAGATTTTCTTTCTGGTTGGCCCCTCCCGAAACTGCAAACCCCAGGATTCCAGAGGATGTTGAAAGTGGAATCATCGTGCTATAACAGGCTAGTGTGGAAATGTTGTATGGAGTGCTAGAAAGCTATGCTTAAAAGCAGATGGTGTGGCAAATCACATCAAATAAATAGGTCTGGGCATACAAATAGATAATGCTATATATTCAGAGTTGCTAGTGTGGTATAGTGGTTGGAAGAGGACTCCGGGAGATCAGGGTTGAAATTTCTACCCATCCATGGAAATCCACCTTGGGCACATCATAGCTTCTCTCAGCCTCAGAGACAGGCAGGCGGGAGGAGGCAGAATCTTGCCCTTCCCAGCAGGTTCAAGCAAAAGCAAACTCTTGCAGCATCTCCTGGCTTGTGTCTTCTTCTACTATCTTGACCAAATTCTGATGTTGCTTGGCCACATGCAACCTGGACCATTTCTGCAGTAAACTGTTATAGTGCTATGATTCCACTTTCAACATCCTATGGAATCCTGCTGGGGTTTGTAGTTTACTGAGGCCAAAGAGCTCTCTGGCTGAAGATTCTAAATGCCCCTCCCTAAACTGCAAACCCCAGGGTTCCATAGGGTGTTGAAAGTGGAATCATAGCACTATAACAGTGCAGAAATGACCCTGGTTTTCATCTGCAAAATGTTTGACGGTACACACTAGGCTGCCACTCTATGTAGGGAAGAGGAACCATGGAGTTGCCTCTCTCCTCTCCAGCCCCCTCAATCCTGTTTCCATTCATGTCAGTGATCCAAAACTAGACTGACAACTGTTACCCAGAGGACATTTTCTTTCCCTGCCTCCAGATTGTGGAATGACCTGTTGGAGGAGATTTGTCCACTAGATATGCTCTCTGAGTTGGAAATAGTAAAGACCAGTCTCTTCCGAGCTATCGAGATGATGTTTAAATCAACAAATTTTAAAGTATGCATTGATTATTTTAATATGTATTGGTATAATATGCTTTTTTAACTGGAGTTATGTGGGTTTTTTTAAACTGGTGTTTTATATACATATGTTTAACTGATACTGTATCCGGCCGGCCCCTCTCGAAGCTGCAAACCCTAGGATTCCAGAGGATGTTGAAAGTGGAATCATTGCGCTACAACAGGCTAGCGTGGAAATGGCCTTAGGAGCTATCTCAAGGTGCCAAACCTCTTTTGTGGGACAGGGATTGCTTCCTTGGATTGCATCTTTAAAATTCAGCCTGAAACCCAGAACGGAGCCACTGCCCCGCTGACGTGGAAGCCAGCCTCTGCCGCTGACTGTTTTGCAGATCACATCAGAGAAAGGAGTTCAGCCTAGCTTGAACACGGCATGACCAGCTTTTCATTATGAAAGCAGGGGAAAGGCTAGGATTTTTTAAAAAGCCTCCTTTGGGTGCCTACTTCTGGTTTGGTGCTAATGCAATTTGACCCTGTAGCAACAGAAACCGCAGTGTATGAAGTCCCATCTGAAATATGTGCCCTCCTCCTCCCCTCTGGCCAATTTTAGAAGAGGATGAAATGGGTAAGACTTCTCTGAATCAGCCCATGATTAAAAGCTCTCCTTCTTCCTTCTGCCCCCTCCACCTTCTCACCACTTCATCACCACTTTGTCATCCGCCCCAGAGACAGTTTCTCAGAGAGAAAGGGAGCAGCTCCCAAAGGCACACGGAACAACCGGTCACGTGAATAAGATCTACCTGTGTTGATTTACTAGGGACAAGTCCTGTTTTTAAATGCAGTTCTCTAGTCAATTATCATCTCAGGCCATTTCTGCACTACACTCTTATAGTTGTATTATTCCACTTTCAACATCCCATGCAATCCTGGGGTTTGCAGTTTAGGGAGGGGTCTTCAGACTTCTCAGGCAGAAAGCTCTTTGGAAACGACAAACCCCAGAATTCCATAAGATATTTAAAGCGGAAAAATAGCACTAGAACAGTGTAGGGTGGAAATGGCCTTAGACAAGTCTCCTGTACCTTCCAACAATCCCAGTTTGTCAGGGCCAGCCCTGATCAATCCTCTGTCGTCCCACTTTTTCACCTGATTTGAAAATGTCCCAGTTTCTCTCCCGTCCTCCCACTTTGTCCTCAGCTTCCTTCAGTTGCTTCAAACAGAATTCAAAGTATTAAAGCAGTTTGTACTCTATGAATCCAGCAACGGGGAGAGGAGAGGACAGATCCCTGCCTTTCTCTGAGAGGCTACAACAAATTCAGACTGGCGTGGCCTCTCCTAGTTTGTTTGTTTTTCCTCCTTAATAACTTTCTCCATCTTGACCACGATTTTCATCTGTGACGTTTTGGAAGGCATGGACCAGTGCAGTGGTCTGAGAATTGGACTATGACCTTGGAGACCAGAATTTGATTCCCTGCTTGGCCATGGAAACCTACTGGGCAATGGTGGGCATTTCACATACCCTCAGCCCCCAGAAAACCCTGTGGTGGGTTCACTTTAGAGTTGCCTTAAGTCTGAAATGACTTGAAGGCACCCAATGACAGCAATACTGTGGGCAAGAAAGTTCTACCTCTCCTTCTTCAGCCTGCTGGATGGGAAGGAAGGTGGAGACAGGGGCCATTTTCGCACTAGCCTGTTATAGCGCAATGATTCCACTTTCAACATTCTCTGGAATCCTGGGGTTTGCAGTTTTGGGAGGGGCCAAGTGGCCCCTCCCGAAACTGCAAACCCCAGGATTCCAGAGGATGTTGAAAGTGGAATCATTGCGCTATAACAGGCTAGTGTGGAAATGGCCAGAGAAAGGGAAAGAGAGATAGGAAGAAAGGAGTGTCTGGAAAACAGTGAGGAAAGGGGGTAGATAGAGCAACGAGGGGGTTCACCTGCCTAGCCTAGCCAGGATAAGGTCCCTTGAGAAATTCTCAGCTGCCTTCCTCCATGGGAACGAAGCTGCCAGCATCAACAAAGCGCTTCCCATCCCACACCTCTGCTCCGGTATATCTTAGGAAAGGAACCTCTTGCAGATAGAATGGCCATGGGAAAAAACCTTGAAACTGTAAAATAATCCCACGATATATAAATTCACAGGGTGGGCAATCCCCCTGCTTCTCCCCCAAGCTATACGGAGGCTTTGAAGAAACTCCTCCTTCTACCACAGTTGCCAGACTTTGAAGTCAAGCCTCAAACTTTGTTTGTTACCGAGAAGGGGAGGATTTCATACAGATATATATATATGTTCCCTCCGTTCAGTCCTCCCTGTTTATGGCAAGCAGTGCTAATACCCAGGCTTGGTGGATGTTTGTCAAACAGAGCTCCAAGAGGGCTTGTTCACACTTGTGGTTTATTACTGCTTAATCTCTCCACTAATTTGCACACATTAAGGAGGTGTGAATTAACCCTTGCTACTCCTTTTCCCAGGAATTCCTCAGAGATCTTGACAAAATACACTTACAGCTTGATTGTGAGAGATGACAGCTAGGCATTTAAGGTGTGACTTGGCATTTGGACTGGGAACCTTCTGGCCTACACACTGCAAAAGCCACAGAGGCAGACAATGTGTGGCCCCCTAGATGTTGCTGGAATGCAACTCCCAGTGTCCCCCACCATTTGCTAGGTGGGCCAGGGATTACGGGAACTGCAGTCCAATGTAATCTGATTGTTGTTGTTGTTTGTGCCTTCAACTTTGATTTATGGCAACTCTACCACATGGTTTCCTTGGCAAGATTTATTCAGAGGAGGTTTCCCATTGCCTTCCTCTGGGGCCAAGAGAGTGTGACTTGCCCAAGCCCTCCCATGGGTTTCTGTGGCTGAGCAGGGATTTGAATCCTGGTCTCCCAGAGACCTAAGCCAACAGTGAAACCATGCTAGTTCTCATCACATCTAGAGAACTGCACATTTCCAACATCTGTAGTACAGATGCTACAAAGGAGTGGGGATATAACGTTAAGGTTGGGAAAGGGGAGGCAATCATGGTTTCTTTCGGGAACCAGAGGGATGTATCCCCAGGCACTACATGGGGCACCATTTGTTCTTTCTTCAGGCCAGTTGCCAAAGAAAGATCAGAAAGTTCCTCCTAATGTTTAGCTGTACAATCCTCCCTCCACATTCAGGGATTTGACTTTTGTGAATTTGATTATTCACAAACAGCGTGTGTGCCTCTACCCCCCTGATTCTCCTTCCACCATTCCCTTGCCTTTTGCTGGGCCCAGAGAAGGAAGGCAAGTGCCTGGGCAAAAGGCAAGGGAATGGGGAGTGGAAGACTCATGTGAGCTTTCTTCTCCTCCCTGGAGCTTCCCCTCCCATTGCCTTGCCTCTGGAGGGGAAAGCTGCAGAAAGGAATGGGAGGAAGATTGGGGGGAGGTATGCGCAGTTTCTCCACTTCTGAGCCCTGCACCCTCGTGAAAGTGGAGGGTCCACCATAATCTCTTTTCCTGAAGTTTGAAGCCATTGCTCTGTGTCCTAGGCCATTTCTGCACTGGACTGTTATAGTGCTATTATGATTCCACTTTCAACCTCCTGTGGAATCCTGGGTTTTGCAGTTGAGGGAGGGGCCTTGAGGATTCCCAACCAGAGAGCTCTTTGGCCTCAGGAAACGACAAACCCCAGAGTTCCACAGGAGGTTGAAAGTGGAATCATAGCACTATAACAGTGTAGAGCAGAAATGGCCCCAGACTCTTACAATAAGGACCACCTGATAATCCTGCTTGCGGTACTATTAGTCATTTATTTGAAAGCTCACTTCTTCTATGTTCTCCGGAGAGGAAGGACCCTGACTACTTTGCTCACTGATCCATTTGGAGACCTGCCACCATCCCTGGGATCTCAGTGTCTCTGATGATGGGGGTGCTTGTATCTCCTTCCTGATGCCACCTCTTGGGCCTTTGTACAGGAAATGCCGGAAGAACCTCAACCTAAATAGCAGAGGGACTTGGAAGTTCTTGAGATCATTCTATGGCATAGGTGGTGCACACCTCTCTGGTTCTCATTTGGCCAAATTCCAGGTCTTCCTGTACAGCAACACAGAAGGTTGCTACGCTGTTCTCCAGAAAATTCCAAAAGATATTGCAGACTCCAGGCATAGATGCATAGATGACAGATAAGCAAGTCTGTAAAAGCACCTTCAGACATGATTAACCTTAACAGTTTCTTCATAATAATGGGCTTGAATCTTGGGTGGGGTCTTCATGCATCCCCAATCCCTCTGTTTAAACTGTAGTGATTCTTTCTAAATTCACATCTATAACTGTATATCTACACGCACAAATTTTATGCAGATTAATCTGACACATTTCCTCAACCCCCCCGCTCCCCTGCTTTCTTTGGCAGCATTTAAATGGACAAGATATGGGCCAGGAATATTTGTTGCAACAGCCATGAAAATGATGTTGTGATGAGATTTAGAACAAACAGTCCCTAAACAACTCCCACAAGAAAATAACAACTGATGTAATTTTCTTTTCTCCCCTGGTGTTCTCCAGAACTGCTTCTCTCCAGGTACCCACTGAGAATGTTTCATTTCTACTCTTCCAAAGGCAAAAGCATACTACTGGGGGATGTGTGATGGAGCAGAGATGCATTTATCTGGCCCTTTCTGCACCTTACCATTTTTCGGCACTGGAGTGCGGGGATCTGGCGAGAGGCTTTCGCATCCGGGGTCCTTCGGCTCCGCACGAGCGGCCTGCTCACTGGGAAGTTTCCCAGGCTGTGCTGGGGCAAGAAGCGCAACCGCTGTGGCTCAGGAGGCTCCGCACCCACGGCAAGTGTGCTTGGGGCCCTGAAGCAATGCGTGATTGCGCACCATTTTCGGCTGAAAGCTGAAAATGAAAAAGTGCGTGAGTGGCACCTGCCAGGCCCTGGAGCGTTGTGCAATTGTGAGTGCGTCGTGCAGATCGCTCCTCACAATCGTGTGACACTCCAGACACCTTTCACATGGCAAATGCCATGCGAAAAGGGCCTCCGTGTAGATGAGGGCCACTTCCACACTACATTGTTATAGTGCTATTATTCCACTTTCAACATCCTGTGGAATTCTGGGGTTTGTAGTTTACTGAAGCCAAAGAGCTCCCTGGCTGAGAATTCTAAATGCTCTGCCCTAAACTGCAAACCCCAAGATTCCATAGGGTGTTGAAAGTGGAATAATAGCACTAGAACAGTGTAGTGTGGACATGGCCTAAGAAGCCCTGTTGGAGCATCATGTGAGTATGTGTAACGGCACACTGGGAGGAGTGTACTGATGCATGTTGGGCTCTACCAATGCACATTGGCACTCCAGTCCGAATGTACATCCAGACCTGATTTGTATCAGTTAATTTGCTGGCTCCCCTATTTGGTAAGATAACAGCAGCACTTTACAAGATGCTGACGTTATGGAACTGCCCAGTTCTAATTCCCATAGACCTAAGTCCACTTATGAAGATGTAAGTCTGCAACAGGATTCTGGCCTAGGTATGTGTGTATGTATGTATGAATGTATGTATTTCAATCAATTCTACTCCGTTCTTCTGTCAAGAAGGCTCTCAGAGTGAAATCAATAAAAAGACATTACCAATTTGCAATCTAAAAGAGACAGCATCAAAGGATAAAGCGATGAGGAAGGAAGAGGAAAAGCACACGCTTGGGCACCAGTTCTTAAAATTACAGAGTTCTTTTAGTGACCTACTGCAGGACTTTCCAAATGTGTTGTGACACATTCATGTGTTGCCTGTAGTGTGTTGGTGTGTCATGTCCCTAGCTGAGAAAGACCCCCCCCAAGCCTGGCCTACTTCTACCACTCTCACGGGGGCCTTTCTCCGTCAAGAGCAATGGCAGTGGGCAAGGATCAGGTGGTAGGGGTCTGCCTTTTCCCCTGCCATCACTCTTGCTGGGGCCTTTCCTGGTGAGGACAATGGCAATGGGCCAGGTTGGGGGGTGCTGCCTTTCTCCACCCTAGATATGCTTCTGGGTACCTCCACTTTGTTAGTAAAGCTGATTTACTGTGTTGAGAAATGATGCATGTCGAAAAAGTGTGTTACCAACATGAAAAGTCTGGAAAGTTCCGACCTATTGGCATGGGAATCAGATGATGTTGGTCTCTCAGCCGGGTCAATATCGTAGGGGCCCATCTGCCTGTCTCTCCCTTTTAGAGTGTTTCACGCTTGCTAATTCTTTATTCTATACAACTGGTAAAGGTACACAATCTATGTCCGGTTTTCAACCTGACAATCCTAATGTTTAAGGAAGCACTCTCACCCTGAGATTCCTCCCCATCATTCTGAGCACCTTGCTAGCATTTTGGGCCCTGATGCTCTCCTGCTCCAGAGGCTGGGGGTAGGTGTGTAGCCCCCAGATGTTGTCTGGACTGCAGCTCCTATTATCCCTCGACTATGCAGGCTTGGAAGGAGGAAAGTCACAATGACAACAACCTGGAATGTGCCTGCCGAGTCGAGCCAGTTGGAGGGAATGCAACGCTATGGGTGGGAGCCGTATGTTCTCTTCCATCCTGACCTTTGACTTGTGGTGCTGGGGTTTTTCTGCCTCGCCATTTGCAGAAGAGAAGGGCCTCCCGGACTGTGACTGGACTGTAACTCCCAGCAGCCCTAGCCAACCTGGGCAAGGGCGAGGAAGGCTGGGATTTGCCGTCCAACCACATCTGGAGCCTTCTGCAATCTCCACCCTTCTGGTAGCGGAATTAATATGAGCTTTGGGTGAAAACAACATTGTGTGTGTGGCATACAAGAACCAAGCCAGCCCTTTTGCTCCAGGCAGGCCCTGCGTGGGCTTTTTTGGGGAGTACGTCAGAGTGCAGGAGAGGCATTATTTGGGCCAAATTCCTCGTTTCCATAGCAATGTGCAGGAAGGATTACCAAACGCCTGGCTGCCGAGGAGGCCTGGAGAGGTACACTAGCATCTTCCTAATTATTCTCCTCCTTCATTAAGGCAGAAGGGAGGCCATTGGCATTTCTCTTTTTTTAAGTGTAGGTGTGGGGGATGATAAACATCACCTCTCTTTCAGAGCGATAAGGTGATTCCCCAGCTTAGAACGGTGTGGATTGTTTGTTGCAATGGCTTTTCTCTCTCTCAGTCTCCTTGGGCTCAGTCAAACAGACCCACCCAGGGGCTGGGAGGAGGAGGGGGGCATGCTTTCGATTGCATTTTTTATCGCATGGAGTGAAACTTGCTTCATCTGCATAAAGCCAGTGGTACCGGAGGCTTTTCCATGGGCGGGAAGGGAGGGGTGCTCAATCCCCGTATCCGTGCATCTCTAGTCTCTGTTTGCTGGCAGCTGCAGCTTCTCCGCTACAGGGGAAAACCATGATGCGCTCTGACACAGAATTAGGGTTCTCAGGTCTCCAGGCTTGCCTCGAGTCTTGGGGCCTGTCTCCTCCAGTCCTTGAGGGGTGGGAAGGAATCTCAGGGCAAGAGCACTGCCTTGAAAAGGGATCTTGTAGCACCTTTGAGGCTCTTGGAATACATTTGTAACATAAGTTTTCCTGGACTGGGTCTATTTCATCAGAAGTTTGTAGCACAAGCTTTTGTAGACTGCATCTGCTTTATCAAAAATTTGTAGTATAAGTTTTTTTTACAATGGTTTTATACTTCATTAGATGTTTGTAGCATAAGCTTTCAGAGACTGAGTCTACTTCATCAGAAGTTTGTAATGAAAGCTTAGCCAAGAACTAGGAGTCTTGGTGGATGAATGTGAGTCAGAAGTGTGCTGCGGCAGCTAGAAAGGCCAATGTCATTCTGGGCTGCATCAATAGGAGTATAATGTCTAGGTCAAGGGAAGTGATATTACTGCTGTATTCTGCTTTGGTCAGAGCCCATCTGAAATACTGTTTCTAGTTCTAGGCACCTCATTTCAAGAAGGATATTGACAAGCCGGAGTGTGTCCAGAGGAGGGTGACCAAAATGGTGAAGGATCTAGAAGCCATGAAGCACTTTGAGGAGTGGCTTAAGGAGCTGGGTATGCTTAGCCTGGGGAAGAGAAGATGAATAGCCATGTTTAGAAATTTGAAGGGATATTGCATGGACAATGGAGCAAACTTGTTTTCTGCTACTCCAGAGACCGGGACACAGAGCAACAGATTCAAACTTCAGGAAAAGAATTTCCATCTAAACGTTTGGAAGAACTTACTGATGTTAAGAGCAGTTCGACTGTGGAATATGCCGCCTAGAAGTCTGGTGGAGCCTCCTTCTTTTGTAGGTTTTTAAACAGAGGCTTGGATGGCCATCTGTCAGGAGTGCTTTGATGGTGTCTTTTGGCAGAATGGGGTTTGACTCAATGGCCTCTGGGGTCTCTTCCAACTCTATGATTCCATGAAAACTTCTGCTATCAACTTCTGTTAGTTAGTCTCAAGGGTGCTTCAAGATCCCTTAGTGTACTGATCCAGACTGAAAGCTTATATCTTTGCAAGGCTTCTGCATGTCTATTTTCTTCATTACAGAAACTCTGACTTTTCTGATGGAATGGCACACTCTGGCCAACTGTGGTTGGTGTTTAATGTGTCGTGCTTAGTGACCTCACTGGGGCCATCTCCGCAGTAGCCTGTTATGGTGCGATGATTCCACTTTCAACATCCTCTGGAATCCTGGGGTTTGCAGCTTCGGGAGGGGCCCCTCCCGAAACTGCAAACCCCAGGATTCCATAGGATGTTGAAAGTGGGATAACAGCGCTATAACACTCGAGTGCAGAAATGGCCTAGGATTCAGCACATTAGACAGTTCCATTAAAGTCTGGATGAAAAAGCCCTGAGTGGATGCACTGTTCCATGGAAATCACCAGCAGCCACTGGCTTTCCAGCTCAGGGTTTGGAAGCTCTTACTCTCCGCTGGCTTCCACCTCTCCACAAAGCACACTTTCATTTTGCTTGTTATTTTAATAGAAAGTTTTGTGAGCTTCATGTTCCTCGTTTCAGGGCTGGGCCCTCAGCCACAAGGCATCTCTGCACGCAATGCATGAAGCAGGTTCCTGGTGCAGCCATTTTGTAAAGTCAGTGCCAAACCTGTGTTCAGTCAAGAATGCTCATTTGTGTCACCACGCAAGCCTCTCCTTTAGCTTTTCATTCACTGTTATCTTCACAGTTGCATCACCAGAACGTTAGATATTCACTGGCAGAGCAAGCAATATTGAACACATGTGCACTTAAGTAAGTGTAAGTACATTTAAATAAGCTGAATAGGAACCATAGGTTTTCAAATCTCACAGCAGGGAAAGCTCACCAAGTGCCAGACAACAATTCCCAGGAAATCAAGGAGACAAGCTGTGGATGTTAATGTGGTATTAACCTAATTTTTGTGTTCTTCTCTGCTTCTTTCCGGGCAGATGTTCCCACTGCTTTCAGCTTTCAGTGCATAAATAGATGAAATGTGGCCTGAGGTTTCCAGATAAGCTGAAATGTTGCATTTTGGAGGTTGGAATAGGAAGAGATGTTAAGGATAGATTGGGGTGTAGGTATGGGGTGGGGTGAAGGCAAAATGAGGACATCCCTAAGAATGCTGCTCTCCAATTAAATTTTCCTTTATTCCCCAAATTTCCAGCACTTAAGTGACTTGAAACTTCATCTGAGCTTTTAGGCCATTTCTGCACTAACCTGTTATAGTGCTATTATTCCACTTTCAATATCCTATGGAATCCTGGAATTTGCAATTTAGGGAGGGGCCTTCTTCCTACTGCCTACTTCCATTGCACAACAGCCACAGAAGTATATTGTAAGGGGGTTTACGCAGTATAGGCAACAAAAGCAAAGGGACATGCAAATAGAAGACTTTTCTAGGTATTGTTAAGGGTTCGCACCTTGGAAACAAGGGGTAAGGTGTAACTCCTTTTGGAAGGAGAACAATGTTAGATGGCCATCCAATGTCAGATGGTTCCGAGCAGCATTTTGTCATGCTCATGCTCTGTCTTGTCTCTTTCACTCTACACAGTTATCACACCTTGATATCACTTCAGCCCTCATGGCCGCTTCCTAATTTGTTAACAGATTGTTAGCAGGAGCTGGTGGCAAGGAGCTCGTTGGTTAAAACAGCTCCAGCGGTGGCTGGTCTGTTTCTGGGCACAATTTGAAATGCTGATTCTGACCTATAAAGCCAATATGGCTCAGTTCCAGGCTACCAGAGGGACCACATCTTCCATAGAAGGATGCCCAACTTTTAAGGTCTTTGGGAGAGGTGTGCTTCTCTTGATCTCATCACCATCACAGGCACATTTGGTAGAAACGCAAGGAAGCTAAGAGGTATGGAAAACAAACATATGAAAAATTGAGAGAGTTGGGTGTGTTCAGCCTGGTAAAAAGAAGACTCAGGGGTGCTGCAAGAACTGTCACAGAAGGGAGTCACACATATGTGTAAACCCCCTTACAACATGTTTCTCTGGCTGTTGTGCAATGGGAGTATGACGCTCATGGTTCTGCAAGCGGATTCCCACATGGACTAAATCCTATTAGTGGAACAGAGCCATTGAAGGAAGGGGATTTACCTACACGTTGATTCACCATTCAAGAACCGATCCAGTGGGTCTACTCTAGTTCGGAGTAACTCACAGGATTCCAGTCATGCACTTGCACATTCTTGGACAATGTGTAACTATTTGTCAGTGTCTTCGTTTCACGGGGATTGCAGAGACAGCCACTGTGCAATCGGTGGCATGAGGGGACAACAAGTAAGCATAGATACACAATCGATTGCACAATGTCAGTATTCAGTAGAAGGGTGGTGTGGATTTACCTTGCGCAAGCAGGATGTATAACCTCCAAGTTCTAAAGGTAAACGTTGCACTGGAATTGCTTCAGGAAGCTCCTACTCATTCCGCAAAAATAGCTAAAATGCCCGCTCTATTTCTCCACTCCCAAAAAAGACTGAGGATGAATGGAAGACTCATCACTAGACCAGGATGTCAGCTTGGGTATCTGCATGGGTCCCATCTGCATGCCTTTCAACCTTTCAAAGATGAAAATGGGTATGTGTGGCCAAGCACAAACTAGGGCCCTTTCCACACAAGATGTCATAAATGCGCACAAGTTGCCATAAACAGATCTTTTCCGTATTTAAGGTGGATTCTTTTGAAATGCAGCATCGATGCCGCATTCTGCACATCTCAGCATTAATGTGAAATGGAGTGTCTCGTCCGCATTTTGCCCCTCCCACCGGCCCTGATTGGCTGCTTGCCAGCACCACCATTTTCTTAATGCACATTAATGTTTCCTCATTGAGGTGGCCAAAGGGAGATATGCGGATTAGATGGCACAAAAAGGATTTTTTTCTGTAGTTTATGTAATGCTTCCTAGCCACTGCTTTTAGACTGGACGGCTATTGGATCACTACGACGTTGTGCGGACTGGTAGCTACTACATTTTAGTGATCCCATGTGAAAAGGGCCTCCAAGCTAGGAGAAGGCTTGAACCAATTGGGAAGGGCCAGATCATAGAATTATAGAATCATAGAGTTGGAAGAGACCCCGGGGCCATCGAGTCCAACCCCCTGCTATGCAGGAACACTTATCAAAGTATTCCCAACAGATGGCCATCCATTTTCCACTTAAAAACCTCCAAAGAAGGAGACTCTACCACACTCTGAGTCAGAATATTCCACTGTCAAATGTTTCTGACCGTCAGGAAGTTCTTCCTGAGGTTCAAGCGGAATCTCCTTTCCTGTAGCTTGAATCCATCGCTCCTTGTCCTGGTCTCTGAAGCAGCAGAAAACAAGCCCTCTCCCTCCTCCACGTGGCATCCCTTCAAATATTGAAACATGGCTCTCATGTCCCCTCTTAACCTTCTCTTCTGCAGACTAAACATCCCCAGCTTCCTAATTCCACTTCTCTCCCACAACGAAGTGCAAACTCCTTTTGCTCTTCAAATTCATTTTGCAGCAATTGAAGCAAGGTGATGACAAAGAGAGTGGAGGAAAGAGAAACCGGGGCTTTTTAAAAACCAGCTGAAAAGGTAGGCTGATGAGAACCAAT
Source organism: Ctenosaura bakeri (assembly GCA_948474755.1). Taxonomy (NCBI): domain Eukaryota; kingdom Metazoa; phylum Chordata; class Lepidosauria; order Squamata; family Iguanidae; genus Ctenosaura; species Ctenosaura bakeri. Next base: position 166,544 of record CAOLHI010002363.1, on the reverse strand, counting down.
GGAGACTGTATCGCCAAACTGAGACAGCTGGAAGTTATCCATATGACTTATGGGAACTAAAAATGCTGAAGGCTCATGGCCTGAGGGGAGGCACTCATACAAGATCCTTGGGCAGCATGAATATTACCTTGACTGTTGCCTTGAATGCTGATAATATTTGGATATCTGTCAGAAGGGCTGAGCGATGGTTGTTTTTCCAAAGCTGCTCTACCCTTTAAAGTTGAGAACATTGCATTCTGAAGTCATAAGCTCTGTACCAAGGAGGAAGGAGATCAGATGTTTGACTAGCCTGCAGGCTTCGGAGGCCCTGGCGCATTGTGAAAGAGCATTCTTAGCATGCAAAGCCAGCATTAAGCAATGATGCCAAGCTAAGGCAGGTGTTGCTGAGAGATCTTTATATGCATAGATATATATATGGCAGAGGAGAGGGTGTGCTGTGGGGAGCAGTTATTATAATTACAGCGTGCCTAATAATTGCTAGCAATGCAGCTAACTGTGCCGTACATCCGCCACAGCCCTCTTCAAAGGCCAGCTCAAATGAGGGTTAATTAAGAATGCCTCCCATTGTTTTGCAGATTCAAATTGTGCTATTTAAGTAGGTGTGCGGAATAGGAAAGTAGCACTGAGAAAGGTGCCATCATTTTGCTACGGCGAAGGCCCTGTTATAACATCGAGCCAAGTGGCAAAGCTGATCCTTGACAGCCGCAACTTGGAAGTAACTAGTTACATATAATGAGTTGCTTGTATTCAATTTCTTTTTTGCAGTAAGATATGGGCCATTTCCACACTAGACTGTTCTAGTGCTATTGATTCACTTTCAACATCCTATGGAATCCTGGGGTTTGCAGTTTAGGGAGGGCCTTTGAGGGTACTCTTGGCCTTTGAGGCCCCTCTCGAAACTGCAAACCCCAGGATTCCCTAGGATGTTGCAAGTGGAATAATAGTGCTATAACAGTCTAGTGCGGAAATGGCCCTAGTCTCAGAGCATGTGGAGGGTCTCTCCAATTCCTTGGTCTCTCCAATTGCTTGGTCTCACTGCACCTCAAGGCCAGCCGAGCACGGCAGAAGTCGTTTCCCACGATCGCAATCTGCAGCACCTCAGAAACCCTTTGGCTGAGGTGCTTCCAGGACGGCTTTTAGAGGCTGGCATCATCAGGTGGTACTACAGTGACAGAGCTCCATCCCTATCGTTACATCTGGTGATTCGGGATCTCAGCCAAATATCTTTTAACAGTGCCAACATACAGGCTAGAAAGCTCGTATAAAGAATATTAAAAATCCAAAGCCATAAATAAATTGCTAAATTACCAATAAAGGAATCAAATCAATACTTTGAGTTTCCATGACCATTTGTGGCCAGTTTTATCTAACTCTTTCTAATCTTTTTTTTTTTTTTGCACCAGAGCAAAAGAACCAGTTTATATGCTACATATCCATTGGTATCTGCAAGAGACTTCTCATTTCTCTAAGTCAGTGAGGTTTTTTTTTTTTAACAATCTCCTTTTTAAAAGGTCACTGTACAAAGGACAAGTTAACATGTAGTGGGCAACATCTGATAGCAAATCATCATAACATTTACCCCTCCCTCGTGGCTATGTTTGCTGAGAAATTCTGGGAGTTGCGGTTCCCAAAATGTAAGATTTCGAAGTTCTGGAATTAACAATCGTGTGATTGTTCCGATAAAGAATCCTCCACAAATCCTTCCAAAATTTATTTACCAATTTGGTTGTTTAAAGAATGCACTAACTAATGTTCTGCATGGTTGAACGTGATATCTCTGTTGCAAGCCAGTTTCCCAGGAGTTGATGGGTACATCCACACTACACAGTTATAACTCTTTGATCCCACTTTAACTGCTGTGGCTCCACCCCAAGATTTGTAGTTCTAAGAAAGATCTGCCACTGTAGTCTGTGTGTCTGCGCTCAGAGAATTCTACGTCTCTCCCCAAATTACAAAACCTTGGAATCCATAGGATGCAACTATGGCAGTTAAAGGGGTATCGAACTGCTATAATTGTGCAATGTAGCTAACGTCTCATGGCACAGACCTCCTGCTTTCCAAATTGAGGACAGGATCCACTAGTGAAACACCAGCCTGCCTTTTATTCCATCCTCTTGTCTTCTTTTACAAACTCAGCTCTGTTACTAATAGAACTTAATTTTAAAACATAATTAATTACGGTTCTAAGAATCACTAGTAATTAATGTTCAGCTCTGTTACTAATAGAATCTAATTGTTTTAAAACATAATTACTTATGTTTTAAGTGTTTTATGATTTTACCTCCTTTAAATGCTTGTAACTGTTTTAAATGTTTTTAATGTGTTCATTTATTGTTGGAAGCTGCCTTGGGTCCCACTCCAGAAGAATATAATAAAATATATAATAAGTATATAATAAATAAACAATGTTAAAGAAACCTGATCTCTCTCTAACAAGAAATCTAATGATGTAACAATGGTATTATTAGTTGGTAAGTTCAATGCAGTTAGATTTGTAATGGTAGAATGAGATATTATTAATAATTTCATTCTTTTTCATTACAGAATTCTTTTCTGTTTTAGTTAGTGGATTTAGGATGTTTTTGGTAATGGATTAGTCTTTTAGTAATGAGTTTTCCTATTATGCTTTAGTCTTGTTCAGTTCAATATTGCTAAGCTTATATTTAGCATCAGTTAGGATGCTGAAAGTGGAATAATAGCACTATAGCAGTCTAGTGCAGAAATGGCCTTCGTCTGAACTTTAGAGGTGGTGTCCAAGGTGCTGAATTTGTTTCAAGGCAGGGTTTGTCACTTTGGATGATTGCACCCCGACTGGACTTTCACACGGGCTTCCTCTCACGAAATAGCCCCGTGAGCCTTGCGAGAGTGGGAGCGTCGCTCTGCACGACGCACTCCCACTTCCGCGGCGCTCACGGGGCTGAAAGCGGCGCGAGCGCAGATTTTTTTATTTTCGGCTCGAAGCGAAAATAAACGGCGCTCGCGCAAGGCTCCTGGCGGCGTCCTGCACTTACTGGAGTGTGGAGCGCTGTCGCAGGCGGGCCTGTCACGCTTCCTCCCCGCTTCCTCCGCCCGCGGCGCCTACAGATCCCAGGAGGCGCTGCGGAAGCTGGGGGCATGGCTGAAGAGTGCCCGTCGCGCAAAAAGACTCCACGTGCAGTAAGGAGGTGGGGGGAGTGGCGGTGTTTCGGGAGAGGGTTCTCGCGTGAGCCGCCCTCCTCCGTCGCGCAAGCGCCGGCGCTGAGAAAAGGGCCATGGAAGCGACCACCTGCCACACCATCATTTTCCTGCTTTATAAAAGACAATCCTTTGCTCGAAAGGAAGTATTCCCACACGGCATGGGGTTGGACAAGTTGCCCCTTGTGGTCCTTTCCAACTTTAGGACCCTGTGATTCTATGACCATGAAAAGAAAACCTTGGTGTGCCCTTCTGCTTGTAAGGCAGCGCATGGTTCTAGTTGACTTGTAGTTCAGACCTCCGCACTAGACCGTTATAGCGCTATGATTCCATTTTCAACATCCTATGGAATCTTGGGGTTTGCAGTTTCAGGAGGGGCCAGAAACTGCAAACCCCAGGATTCCATAGGGCGTTGAAAGTGGAATCATAGTGCTATACCAGCCTAGTGCGGAAATGGCTCTAGCCTGCCCTCCTGTACTCCTTTGAGAAAGAGTGTGAATTGGGAAAGAAATGCAATTAGTTCATTAAACTTGTCTTCCGCCTCCCACAGAGGAGTAGCTAGGGAAAGAGCAAAATGAATTTCTCACCCCCTTCGTCCATTAAATTGCCCTTCAATATCCCAATTTCTAACATTGCAGTAAACTTAAATCTTCAGTTAAACATTTAGAAATACAATTGAGCACCCAAAGCAAAGGGGGCAGACCAAGCGACCAAGGGAATGGCAACACAGTCAAGGGAGCAGGTCAAGGTGTGAAAGGTTTACAGTGTCTCGCTCTCTGCAATGCTAGAAATTTGGGGACTGAAGGATAATTTTTTTAAGGGGGCAGAATTCTTCTTGCCCTTCTTTTGCACCCACCCATAGCTACACCACTGGCTCCCGCTCCCCCCTCCAAAAAAGTTTAGAAAACAGAATTCAGGTTGGCTGCTTGCAAAAGCAAAAGAGGAAAACAGCAAAACAAAGTGGGACGTTGCTTTCGTCCTGAACGAAATTGCACAAGGGCCTTTGCAATGGCTCAGGCGGAGCACGCAGGTATGCTCCCCACCCCCACAACTCACCGAGAGAAAACCTACAGATATTAAATCCCACCTTCAGACCCCCGGAGCCCAACCCAGCCCCAGCCCACTCCGCCTGTCTGATGCATCACGGCTGACAGCAGTAATTTTTAATGACAGATGCAGAATTCACCTTAGGCAAAAGAAAACAGCGATGGAAGTTTCCTGTGGGAAAAAGACTTTATAAAAGCACTTAGAGTTTTCTTTTTTCCCCTCCTCCTCCTCCTGGTTTCTGTCTTTAGGGCCTGGCCTCAAGAGGCCCAGCTGCACCTCGGCTCTTGGAAATCCTGAGAAATCCCTGAATGTGAGATTGAAAAGAAAAATTATCCACATTTTGTAGGATCGGTGCCTCAAAGCCAGGGGTGCATGCAATGTTTCTTTTCACGGGATTGTTCCAGTCTCTGAAAATATTAGGATTGTCAGCCAATTCAAAGCTTTTTTTTTTTTTTTTGGTTAAGTGTATGGATTTGGATCAGATAAGGAGGGCTTAAATTTGCAAACCTATGTGGACAAACAAAACACATACCGTCCAATATTTCATGGATGAAAACTGGAACATGCATGGCCAAGCAAAATTTCCGCACTATCCTGTTATAGTGCTATTATTCCACTTTCAACATCCTGTAGAATTCTGGGGTTTATAGTTTCCTGAGGCCAAAGAGTTCTCTGGCTGAGAATTCCAAATGCCCCTCCCTAAACTGCAAATCCCAGGATCCCATAGGAGATTGAAAGTGGAATCATAGCGCTATTAACAACCTAGTGTGGAAATGGCCATAGTATTTCAGAGATATACTGACCGATAAATTGAAGTCAATTTTTTGGCAGATGTTATTACAAGGGTGGCATTTTTTGCCTCGTTAATCATTTTCTTTGCAGGTCACACAGTGGATTCCAAAGTAGTCCTTGACCAAAATATTCCCATGTATGCATAAAATATATATGTCATTGTTGTTGTGTTATCTTCAAGTAGTTTCCAACTTCAAGTAATTTCTTGAGATGAACCTTTTGCCTAACTTGCTGGGGGTTTCCTTGGAGGCAGAAAAGACGCGGCCCTCCAAATGTTGCTGGAGTGCAACTCCTAGGCCATTTCCGTACTAGACTGTTCTAGTGCTATTATTTCACTTTCAACATCCTATGGAATTCTTATTGAGGGAGGGGCCTCAAAGATCAAGACTGACTGCCTCCAAAAGAAAAGGTTGTGCACAAAAATGGGCTAAGGCACCCTTATCCTATTTTGGATCTACATGTTCCAAGATAAGATGCAACTCTGTTTCCTGTGATCACAACCCAGGCCTATCAAGAGTGACTAATTGGTTTGATATTGATGATATGTTTGGTGGCACTGTGTAGCCCTTGCTTCCCTTAGCAGGTATTTATAGGTACACATTATCATGTTCAATCAAGTTTATTCTTATGTGTATAGGAGTGGAGCCAGGATCTTCACCTAAGAGGACGCAAATGCATATTTGTTGCTCTGCTGCTTTGACCAAGCTTTGGATCAATGCGGCCATTTCCGCACTGCATTTTTATAGTGCTGTTATTCCACTTTCAACCTCCTGTAGAATTCTGGGGCTTGTAGTCTCCTGAGGCCAAAGAGCTCTCTGGCTGAGAAGTCTAAATGCCCTTCCCTAAACTGCAAACCTTGGGATTCCATAGGAGATTGAAAGTGGAATAATAGGACTATAACAGTGTAGTGCGGAAATGGCCATAGAGTAGAGATGGCAATTATGCAACCTCTAGGCTTCATGCTGCCCTTTTGGGGTCCGGTGCCCCTCCTCGGACCCTCCACGGACTCTGCCAAACCTCTAGCAGCCCCCAGATTTTTTTTTTCAATCAAAGAGGTTTTGTGGCCAAACAGATTTTAAAAAACCTTTACAAATACTCTTGATGTCGAAATATGTTGAAGAGACACAGCAAAACTCCCAGAGCTATGCCTGATTTACCTCATTTGCCCTGTGCCACCATGTTACAAAACTGTGATGTTTCACAGCTGCATCACTATTTTGTACCAAAGTGGCATAGGCCAAATGAGGCATAACTCTGGGATTCATGCTATGCACATGATGCACTGGTACGAAATGCTATTTTGAGAGGGACTGAAGAGGAAAATGTAGGCATTTGGATGATAGGATGGGGTTCTGGGTTGCTTGTAGAGGTGGAGGTGTTTTTATGTGTTTTCACACATTCAGGGGACACCTTGGGGACAACCCCCTAAATTGCACTGATTTTTCAAAAATCCTTTTGGGTGGTATGGGGGATTTTTATGTCAGCTGGAGAGCTGCAGGGACCACAAAGGCCATTTCCGCACTAGACTGTTATAGCGCTATGATTCCACTTTCAACATCCTATGGAACCCTGGGGTTTGCACTTGCCGAAGGATCTGGCCGGTCCCTCCTGAAACGGCAAACTCCAGGATTCCATAGGATGTTGAAAGTGGAATCATAGCACTATAACAGTCTAGTGCGGAAATGGCCAAAATTGGGGTCCAGGAGGCACACGGCACACTTAGGTCGTACTATGTGTACTCTTGCTTTAGTAGCAAAATGGCTTGGCTGTTACAGCAAGGCTTAAGCGATGCAGAATCTGGCCATTTCTGCACTGCATTGTTATAGCGCTATTATTCCACTTTCAACTATGGAATCCTGGGGTTTGCAGTTTAGGGAGGGGCCTTTAGAATTCTCAGCCAGGGAGCTTTTTGGCTTCAGTAAACTGCAAACCCCAGAATTCCACAGGAGGTTGAAGGTGGAATAACAGCACTAGAACAGTGTAGTGCGGAAACGGCCTCTGTAGCACAGATTCAGGCTCGAAAGCTGTGCATAGACGTCAGTTACCTTCTTGATGCTGCAATGAAAAGTGTGTAAAGCTAAAAGTGTGTAAAACTTGTCAGCACTTTCTTAAATGTCCAGGGTTTGCCTCTGGGTGCCTACAGCGGGGGTAAGAGTGAGAGTTTTCTTTTCTTTCCTTCCCCTCCAAACATTTCATGGTTGCCTTATGGCTGTGTGCTCTCTTGATCTGATAATTTCTTCTTTTTAATCCAAGTTAATTAACTTGGAGAGTTTTCGCAACGGCTACGGAACTGAAGCAGCTCCTCCGTGGAAGGCTAAAAGGCGTTTTCGTCCCTCTTGAGTTACCTTGATTGTATTTGGTGATGTCCAGAAGAATACTTGCATGCCTTTCAATGTTTCACAGGTTAAAAACTGAGACGCTTGGTCCAAGCTACATCAGAGTGTGGTCAAGAAGGCAGAAGTTATCAATGGGGAAGAACAGATGAGCTAGGAGAGCGTGCAGGAGTTTGCTCTTGGCAGAGCCTACAGAGAAGAAGATTCCTCCCTCTCCTATACATCCCCTGCTACTGAGTTAATTGAATATAAACTGCTTTTGCACTTAGAACTCAGGACCTTCCCACGCTAAACTATTATTCCACGTTCAAACTCCTGTGGGATTCTGGGGTTTGTAGTTTCCTGAGGCCGAAGAGGTCTCTGGCTGAGAATTCTAAAGGCCCCTCCCTAAACCGCAAATCCCAGAGTACCATAGGAAGCTGAAAGTGGAATTATAGCACTATAACGGTGTAGTGTGGAAAGGCCCTCCGTTTGCAGGAACTGAAATAAGCTGTGGACAAAGGGGAAAGCAGAGGAAGGAGAGAGAGAAACTAGGACATTTTAAGAACAGCAGAGAAAATGGGACAGAGGGTTAATCAGGACTATCCCAGTCAAATCAGGACAGTTGGAGATGATAAACAAATGACGACAGCTGAACAGGTTGTTCTCTTACATGAATTCTGCCAAATAAGAGTTGTGTAAAAGCACTACAGTTAATTATCTTCAGCTCACCTTTATTGTGGTTCAGGGCTCATACAAGAGATTTTGGACTTGGCTTGTTCCAATACTGAGGGTGGATAAATATGGTCTTCCAGTTGTTGCTGGACCGCAACATGGAAAAGTTACATTTTGGACTATAATTCCCAAAATCCACCAGCTGACACAGCCAAAGAAAGATGTCCAAGTAGCATAAAAAAATAATATTTCCCCATCTCTGTGATGGGCTGCAACTCCCACAATCTTTCAGCACTGGGTACGCTGTGCGAGACTGATGGGAGTTGCAGTCCAACATCATCTGGAAGGCCAATTTGGCCAACCTTGTTCTATTGGCAGCCGAGATGGTTTGGAAGCTATGTGTATAGTCCCCTTCTGACTGATGGAGACCCCATTTCACAGGGTTTTCTTTTTCAAGAAACACTCAGAGGTGATTTTGCCCATTCCTTCCTTTGAATATGGGCCTACAGCACCTGTTATTTGTTGGTGGTCTCCCATCCAAGGACTAGCACAGGCTGATCCTGCTTAGCTTCCAAGATCAGATAGGATCTGTTGCCTTGAGGGTATTTAGAGCTGGTTCCAGGCGAAATCCTTTTATAAGGCCGAGCTGGAGTAGACCTATAAAATCAATGCAACCATTGACTTCTGCTCTTCTTCGGATTTAGGTCTACGACTGCAAGACAATGGATGAGACGAAGATGAAATTTCACTAAAGGTCTTTCTCAATGCCTTGAAAGAACTAGAGCCATAAAGCCATATCCAACATTTCTGTTTGATTAGAAGTTCTGAAACTAAATTCCAGTCCCAATTAGTGCAAACTCACTAAATCAATGGCTGAATTGGAAGTCAACACATATGTGAATGGCATCAGTTAATGGCCCTGCTCTAGGTACACCTAGCAATGGGATTCAAGCCAAGATATCCTCTTTTGCATAGCAACTGAAACTGGGGCTTAGAACAGGAGTTGAGTAACCTTCCCTTTCCGCTCTGGAATGGAAAGATAGCACTGCTTATTAGTCAGATGCAAGTTGCTCATATCTTGATTGGTACAGCCTGTTTTGGCAATCAAGGTGTACGTGCGTGTGCGTGTGATATGTATTTATTTGCATATATGCAATAACAATGAGCCAGTTGCTGTGGTACCTACTGAGGCCATCATTGGGACTGTGCTCTCAAAAAATGGATGCTGGCATTGAGTGAGGGAGGTAGGACATGCAGGCAAATGACATTGCTGAAAGAATATAAAGGAGTTTGCATTTTGCGGAAGGAAACATGTTGGCCCTTTCCGCACCTTACCTTTTTCGGCTCTGGGGTGCACGGATCATGTGAGCAGCCTCCACTGAGAGGCTCTTGCGTCCCCGCTGCTTCAGCTCCGCACGAGTTGCCTGCTCCCAAGCAGGTAGCGTGAGAGCTCTGCCTCTTCCTTCTGCAGCGCAGCCTGGGACTTTCCCAGGCTGCGCTGGGGTAGGAAGCGCAACCACTTCAGCTCCGGAGGCTCCGCATGCACGGCAAGTGCACACTGGGCCCTGGAGCAATGCACGATCGCACACCATTTTCAGGTGAAAGCCGAAAATGAAAAAGTGCACGAGCGGTGTCTGCCCTACCCTGAAGCGCCGCGCAATTGTGAGTGCGTCGTGCAGATCGCTCGTCACAATCGTGCGATGCTCCAGGCGCCCTTTCGCATGGCAAATGCAGTGCATAAAGGGCCGTTGACTTGAGAAGAAGCATGATGGTCTTGCAGAAAAATAATATATTTCCAAAGCTAATGTGTGTGCCCAGCAGGCTGCTCTTGACTCTCTCTGGCCAAAATCTTGTTTTAATTCTGGTTGGAATATACCTATTGAATATATTAAATGTGTCTACGTGTTGACTCAGCATTCAGTGATTGATTGAATGGTTCTACTCTGGAATAATCCACAGGATTTCTGTTTTTGCATGTGTATGTGTGAGGAAAGAAAGGATGGTGTGACACACCTCAAGTGGGCCCTAGGATTGGCAGATCAGGACTGTCCTAGCTCTTGAGATTTCAGGCCCCAAACCTGAGTCCTAGTAACAATTCTTTGGACCCAGTCATACTACACAATTGCAGTGCTATAATTCCACTTTAACACAGTTCTGTCCTGTGGAATCTTGGGATTTGCAATGGGGTTGGGGGCAGGATTTAGAATTCTGAGCCAGAGCACTCTGCAAACTAGAAACCCCAGGATTCCCTAGGAAGGAGCCACAGCAGGTAAAAGTAGAATCAGTAGCAAGAAACAGGCCCCTGGTGATGTCTCAGGGGCAGTTCCAGGTGATGACTTTAAGCATGAAACCTTTAGCACCCATCACAGTTGCACCAAACTTGCCATTTAAATGAAGAAGAAAAAATGTCTAACAAAGGCCACAAATATACACACATTTTTTCCAAGACAGTGGTCTCAGCCTGAGATTCCTCCACCTTGTCTTGAGGACCAGAGAGGACAGTTCAGGCCCTGAAATTTGAGAATCTTCCTGGCCACTGATGGCCTTGAGCCTGTATGCTATGGCTTGTGCCACCCACCATTGTTTGGGTGGTCATTTGGTTGGGTTCCTACGTTGGACATCAATGGACATCATTCCTAAGGTTCTCCCCGACCTGCACCTTGGGAATTTTTCCTTGCTTCTCTTTCCTTCTCTCACCTTTTTTTCCTGCAGCAACTGAGCATTGCTCCTAATTCCAGCAATGACAGTTTGATGCTTTTTATCTGATGTAATCCACTCCCATCTCTAGGGCCTGCTGTCAACAGTACGGCAGGAGAAAGACGACAGCAACAACAAAAATCTCAGCCATCCACCCAAGATCCCACCCCTACCAAAAGCAGAGAGAGAGAATGAACTAGCTCGACAAGAAGGGTGACTGAGACAGGAAGAGGCCTGGGAGGATAAATTAGAAGGCCATCCTGCTTTTAAAAACGACCGATTCCTCAAGGTGCATCCTAACCAATGTCTCTTTCACTCTAGAAAGAGTGAAGTCAATTATTGTACTTGGATCCCATGCCCTTCCATTGTCCCGATTCGCCGGGGACAGTCCAGATTAATCCTCTGTTGTTCCACTTTTTCAGTTGCTTTGAAAACATCCCCGTTTCTCCCTTCCTCTCTCACTTTCCCCCTTTATCCTCAGCTTGCCAGGGTAGTACGAGGTGGATCCTCAGAGCATTTGCAGAGTTCTGACAGGGCAGTGACGTCCAGCTGCAACCCAGTGACTCCAGACAGGCCAAAAAAGTTCCAGAGACTCATAGAGATAAACTCAGGGCTATTTATTTAGTTAAGCACAGAGGTTAAAGTTAGGGCTTCTAGCAGCATGCCAGGAAGCCATAAGTAAGACGGGAACAATAAATCAGCAGGTAAAAAAGCAAATTGGCAGCATGACTAGATACATTCCATAAATCAGTCGGCAGAGCGGCATGACCACCAGGAATTGAGCCGAATGGCAAAAGTACAGGGATGTACCCAAGCCTTTTTAAGAGCTTAACATCACCCCAGACCCTATGGGGTGATCCAATCGCATTTACAGCAGGCAACCTTCTCACGTTGGTGCTTAGTGAGGAGGTAAGACCTTCCAAGGCTGGCCAGCCAAAACATTCCTTCGGCTGCACTCGAGGTCATGTCGTCTCAGTCCTGCCATCCACTTAGAAAAACCTTTACGCCCTCACATTGGATACCTTGGCACAGCTTACTTCCATTGCTGCAGGCTGCGTTCAAAGTGCAAAAAGTTGCTTGCACTCATTTAACCGAGCAGGGGGAGAGGACGGGTGGGGCCCCCAAAATCTTGTCCTTCCCAGATGGCTCAGGCAAAAGCAAACTGCTGCAACCTCTCCTAGCTTGTGTGTTCTTCCCCATGAATCGTTTTCACTGCCTTGACCACACTTTGGTGTTTCTGGGCCTGCTCCCACATCCCTATGTGACTGCGCCAAGGAATTGTTAAGCACTCTCTTGTGCAAAACTGCATGGCTGAATTTTGTCGGTTTGTCTCAGCTAGAACAGACCTGTGCAATCCATTGTTGAACGAGGAGTCTAATAAATTCCATGGCTCTACACTAGTCTGAACTAACAACAGGAATTTCGGCCCCTGTGAAATGGTTACCCTTGCGGAACTCCGCTTACACAACCGTGAAAGGAACAGCTTCATGGTGCAATGACCAAAAGAAGTGAAAATGCACCAGCAAAGGAATTTAACATATTTGTATGACGCCAACCGGGTTCTGGTCAACGTAGTTGTAAGTCCTCTGTCTCTTTAAAGAAGTTGTTTTCTACAAGCACCCAATAAAATCAGAGTGTTGCCCTTTACGACTCTCCACACTCCCTCCTCCCGAGTCACCTCCAGGACATTGTAATGAACGCAGGATAACGTCATACAATAATTCTGAAGCGCAGCCTCATTATCTTATGTTACGCAATGAATTCCTACTTCCTCCTCTATGCAGATTTGTGTGTGTGTTTTTAAATTAATAATGAAGACAACCGAGGTACTCGTTTAAGGTTTAATTACTTAGATTGGTTTTAATTAAGTTGTTGATTAATCTCAGGACTTTCTTTAGGTTCACAGAGCAGCTCAGCTGGGCAAGAACCAGATAGCCTGAGGTTGGCCTGAGCCGTATCTCCTGATTATATGGTTAATAACAGGTTGGGACCGCTGCGTTTGGCTCTCTCGGTCTCTCCTTTGACCCTTATTTACAACCTTTCTGCTTAATGTTAAAGAACAGCTGTTTTTTCTGCAGCCAAGGGATGAAACCAAGAGCCTTTCCGCACTACACTGTTATAGCGCTATATTCCACTTTTAACATCCTATGGAATCCTGGGGTTTGCAGTTCTGGGAGGGGCCGGCTAGCCCCTCCCAGAACTGCAAACCCCAGGATTCCATAGGATGTTGAAAGTGGAATAATAGTGCTATAACAGCGTAGTGCGGAATATGTCCAAGAGGACACCGGAGTGGCTGATTCTCTACATCCCAGAGTCTGGGCAAATTAGTTACTGGTGTGGACTGCCAGTTCCAGAATCCCCCAGTCAGCATCCTTTCATATTCACTTGCCACTGAATTGAATTGCAAAGGCCATTTTTGCATTGGAATGTTCTAGTGCTATTATTCCACTTTCAACCTCCTGTGGGACTCTGGGGTTTGTAGTTTCCTGAGGCCAAAGAACTCTCTGGCTGAGGATTCCAAAGGCCCCTCCTTGAACTGAAAGTCCCAGGATTCCATAGGAGGTTGAAAGTGGAATAATAGCACTATAATAGTGTAGTGTGGAAGTGGCCTAATCTGGAGTGGTTCTTGCTGAATTGCAACTCCGAGAAGCCCTTGCCAGCACAGCCAATGATAGAGAACATTGGGAGCTGCAATCCAGCATTATCAGGAAAATACATGAATAACACCCTTTTTCAAAGCTCTCCAGGGTCTTTCCGGAGAATAACTTCAGGAAGGTATGATGTCTTTAAAGAAGGCGTTCTCATTATAAATAAAAGCTTCTGATTTTGAAAAAAAAAAGTGCATTTCACATACCTGTTTCAGAGACATTTCCTAAGACAAAAACAGATGAAAATGTTCTCATAAAATATATATTTTGGGGAGGCAAGAGAGATATCCCCAAACATTTTTGCCAAGGTTCCCAACATTTTTTTCCCGTTGGTTATGAGAAAATGACTGGTAGTTGATTCATTTATTTTGGGAACAATCCCTGTGATATGTGGCTATTCCAGGGAGAAAGAAAGACTTCCTGTAGATCTCCAAAGCCTCTAAGACATTTATGAAGTACCAGCATGGTCTGTCATTCCCTGACGATGCCAAAAATGAAAGGTTTCTGGCTTCATTTTTAGCTGAAGAGGAGAAATAAGAGGATGGGCTGGACATGATGTGATGGAAACCCAGTAGTTGATGGTGTGTTCATGATTATTCTTATTTTTTCTTTCCCACTCTCCTATTTTTGGTGACATAGGTGTGTGTATGTATACTATTTTAAAGAAAACATCCTGCAAAACCTGTTTGATCACAGGCAATAATTGGAAAAGATCATAAAAGCATCGAATTCTACTGTTGGAAGGGACTTCAAGGGCAATCCATAAATCCTAAAAGTCATGCCCCTAAAAGTCAAGGAACATGCAACTGAAACATTCCTGAGAGGTGGGCTTCCAAGTTCTTTGGAGTCAAAAGATCTCCAAGGAAAGACAGCCTCACCACCAGTGGGGCTGCCCATTCCACTGTTCAACGGCTCCTACCACCAGGAAGTTCTTCCTAATATTTAAGTGAAATAGGGGCATGTATTGCTCTGAGGATCAGCATGGTGCAGTGGTTTGAGCATTGAACCACGACTCTGGAGACCGAGGTTCAATTCCCTGCTTGGCCATGGAAACCCACTGGGAGTCAGCAGTGTGATGCGGCAGCCAAGAAAGCCAATGTGATTCTTGGTTGCATCAACAGGAGTATGGTGTCTAGATCAAGGGAGATAATGGTACCACTCTATTCTGCATTGGTTAGGCCTCATCTGGAATACTGTGTCCAGTTCTGGGCACCTCAATTCAGGAACGATGTCAACAAGCTGGAGCATGTCCTGAGGAGGGTCACCAAAATAGTGAAAGGTCTGGAAGCCATGAAGCCCTATGAGAAGCAGCTTAGGGAGCTCGGTGTGTTTAATCTGCAGAAGAGAAGGTTAAAAGGGGACAAGATAGCTATGTGTAAATATTTGAAGAGATGTCGTGTTGAGGAGGGAGTGGGCTTGTTTTCCGCTCCTCCAGAGACCAGGACAAGGAGCAATGGATTCAAGCTACAGGGAAGAAGATTCCACCTGAACCTCAGGAAGAACTTCCTGACAGTCAGGGCTGTCCGGCAGTGGAATCTGCTGCCTCAATGGAGTGTGGTGGAGTCTCCTTCTTTGGAGGTTTTTAAGCAGAGGCTGGATGGACATCTGTCAAAGGGAGTGCTTTGATGTGGGTTCCTGCATGGCAAAAGGGGGTTGGACTGGATGGCCCCTGGGGTCTCTTCCAACTCTATGATTCTATGGCCTTGGGCAAGTCACACACTCTCAACCCCAGAAAACTCCATTATAGTTTTGCCTTAGGGTCACCATAAGTCAGAAATGACTTGATGGCACACAACAACCACAACAGTGTATTGCTCTAATATAGCTCTACCATTAGGAAGAGTGAAGCAGCTGCCTCAGGCAGCAGAAATGGGGGTAGGTGGGGTGGAGAATAGCCTCCTGCTATTCTCCTCTATAGCTGCTAGGTTAGGCTGCCGTACTTCTCATCAGCCAGCCTGCTGCCCTGTCCCAAAGTGACTGGTACCTTTCTTGTCGTTGGTGTGATAATTCCACCCAGGTTTTAGGCCAAATATAAAAGACACTTTCCAAGACACAGAACCTATTTGAAGAATAGAGTCCAGCACCTTGGATGGATCCTTTAAAGTTCAGACTAAAGCCATTTCCGCACTACGCTGTTATAGTGCTATGATTCCACTTTCAACCTCCTGTGGAATTCTGGGGTTTGACGCTTCCTGAGGCCAAAGAGCTCTCTGGCTGAGAATTCTTATTGTCCCTACCTAAACTGTAAACCCCAGAAACCCATAGGATGTTGAAAGTGGAATAATAGTGCTATAACAGTGTAGTGAGGAAATTTTTGCAGATTCAACCTGATGGCAATCCTACCCCTTCCATTGTCTCCAACACTACTGGAACAGCCTGACGACTCCTGCAACTGGCTGTTTACTTACTTTCTTGCTTTGCAGAGGTTTCTCCAAGAGCTGGGGAAGTCCAGCCATCTTGTCAATTTCCTCTTGCAAAAGCATATGGTACTCCAAATTAGCCCCAGCTATACCTAAACTGCTGTGAGTAAGGCAGGTTTAATCCCATCATAATCCACTCATGCCATTGAGCAACAGTTGGGCACGGGAAAACATTTCTTTTTAAAAAATATTATTATTCTTTTCTGCCTGTAGGCTGCCAGCACATGCCCCATGGCAGGAGTTTTGCTTGCCTTCGTTGGTTCTCAACGTCACCTTTGATCTCTTCTACAATCGTCTTGTTTTGCCGTTGTAAAAATTTTCCAGCCCATTTTGTAAAACCCCTGTTACGCCTCTGTTATTTCCCCTTCTGTCTGCCATGGCATTTCAGTGGTGACCTTCTTGGATCGGTGACCTTTGATTCCACCCACACCTGACCCACGATAATTTCCTTCCTTCAGGTCTCTTTGGGGCCATTTTAAGCCAAAAAGAGAAGCGTGCAAAAAAAGAAAATAATGATCTATCTCTGGTGGGAGGTGGGTGTTAATGTCTACTTTTGGTGTGCGTACAAATCCAAAAAAAGACAATCCTAAGAAACCAAGGGTTAGTTATCGTAATTCTCTACGTCAGATAACCTGAGATCATTGGTCTACGACTGAATGGGTTAGCTGAAATTAATAAGTTATCAAGTTTAATTAGAGAAAACTCATTGAAGACTTTTTTTAAAAGATTGGAAACTCTGATAGACTCTGAGAAAAAGGAAAACGATGTGCTGGTTTTGAGAACGAATATGTGTTAGCTAGCAGAAGAAGTATATGAATTAATTTTTAGAAAGTAGGGCAGGGCCATTCCAGGTATATCAATATAGCTGCTGAATACGAGGTCAGATGTCGTCTGTATTTCAGCTTTTCTCTACAGGTAGGTTCCTTTTCTCTTTTCTGAGCGGGTGGCTCAGAAGCTAGTTAATCACAAACATGGACCTTTGAATACCACCTCCCCATTTGCAATGTGGTTGTTATTAAGGGCAAATTTCTTTTGTCATCCATTCACATTTACACACTCTTAAATATGTAGACACAGTGTGTACATGGATGTGTCCTCCATGTGTTCAATGTTATTTACTCCCAAGTAACCATGCACAGGACAGATTGCAGGCAGGCTTTATTATTCCTGGGGTAGGGGTGGGCTCAACAGCAATCCGTTTCTCCGTGCCTGATCATTTCCAATTGATAATTCCTGAGCAAGCTCCACTATATAAGAGCTCTGATTAATCCTCTGCCATCCCAATTTTCAGCTGCTTTTAAAATGTCCCGGTTTCTCTCTTTTCCTCCCACTTTCCCCATTTGTTTACAGCTTATTTGAATTGCTGCAAACCGAGTGCAAAAGTAGTTTATGCTCATTTAATTCACCAGCGGGGTGAAGAGAGGCGGAGAAGTCTTCCCCTTTCCAGCAGACTCAGGCAAAAAGAAACTGCTGTAGCTGCTCCTAGCTTGTGTGTTCTTCCTTGTTAACAACTTTTGCTGTCTTGATCACACTCCAATGTTGCTCAGTCACATAAATCCCAGTTTTCATCTGTGAAATGTCAGAAGGCGCGCACAATCACAGAATAAATTTTTATGTGAATTTAGCTTAAGCCAGCCACTGCCAGCCCTGTATTTTGGCGCCCCTGCCTTCTTAAAACAATTTAAGTTTTAACTATTACCCAGTGCCGGTCTGCATGACAAATCCCATTTATCCACCTCCCCTGTTACCTTGTTTTAGCAAAGCCTACTCCACCCATTCATTCCTTTAAACCTGGAAGCCTGTAAAGTATCCAGATGCCTGCTATTCGCGTGGTAGAATTAACCTTCCTGGGCTCCGTGAGTCTTATTTGTCTCCATCTGACGTGACACAACATTTAGACAGTTTTGAGAAGGGAGGCGGAAGGAACCCCACCCTGAACTGCAAGCATGGGCCTGCCTGGGAAGCTGAGGAAGTCCACCTGTTGTCAGTTGCAGCAGGTTCCATGATGCGTCAACATTTTCAGCAAGTGTTTTCAATATAAGTCACGGACTATGGAGAATCAGCGTGATGTACTGGTTTGAGCATCGAACTACAATCCTAGGCCATTTCCGCACTAGACAGTCATAGTGGTATTATTCCACTTACAACATCCCATGGACTCCTGGGGTTTGCAAACTGCAAACCCCAGGGTTCCATGGGATGTTGAAAGTGGAATAATACCACTATAACTGTCTAGTGTGGAAATGGCCCTAGTGATCAGAGTTCAAATCCCTGTTCAGTCATGGAAAACCACTGGGTAACCTTGGGGCAATCACACTCTCTCAGCCTCAGAAGGCAAAAGCAAAGCCCCTCTGAACAAATCTTGCCAAGAAAACCTTGTGATAGGTTTGCCGAAAGGCTGTCGTAAGTCAGAAGCAACGTGGAGGCACCCAGAACAACAGGGATTATGAGCCACATGGGGTCTTCTTTTACAAAATATAATGTCTTCTGACATTCATGCTTTGTGTTTTGCTCAAAGTGTGGGTCGATGACGGTGCTTCCCTTCTGTGCATCCGGTTAATCTTAGCACAACTGAAATGTTTTCAAGAGAAAAGGGCTTGGCTCTCCATTCCAGAGTCAGGATGGTCTCCTTACTTCCTTATTTTTTTAAAGAGAGGCTTTAGGAAGCTGGACCCTCTTGATCCCAAATCTTGGAACAGGGTGGGCAACCACAGAGGGGAAGCAGGACGTTTTTCACCCCAGGCACACCTCCCATGGGAGCAGCACTGATGCTCAGATGTGACTGGAAATGACATTATGTCACTTTTGGTTCTAATTTTAGCCATTTTTCTTGCTCTTTGTGGGAAGGTTGGGGTCTGTGGAGGCAAAACTGCTGTATTTGGTTGCGGTTTTGAGCTGGTTTTGGCCCCCTTCAAACACAATTATTTTAATTTTTTTTAGAGGGGTCTGACAGTACAGGGAGGCATTAGGTGGAAGGAAAGCAGGGAGGGGGCTAAGTGAGCCCCCCTTGTAATGATGTGATGCGGCACAACTGAGGCATAACTCTGTGCATAAGGTTACGCTATGGCCATTTCCACCATACTCTGGCCATTTCCACACAGCACTCTTATAGCGCGATTATTCCACTTTCAACTTCCTATGGAATCCTGGGGTTTGCAGTTCTGGGAGCGGCCAGCTGCCAACCCCAGCATTCCAGGATTCCATAGGATGTTGAAAGTGGAATAATCGTGCTATAAGAGTGCCGTGCGGAAATGGCCTCTGTTAAGGTGCCATTGTTTCACTTTCCACATCCTGTGAAATTCTGGGATTTGTAGTTCACTGAGGCCAAAATGCTCTGAGAATTCTAAATGTCCCTCCCTAAACTGCAAACCCCAGGATTCCACCCAAAATCGAAAGTGGAATCATAGCACTATAACAGAGTAGTGCGGAAATGGCCAAAGTACCTTCAGTGCAGGATTTCAGTCTGCATTCTCATAGAATGTGTTAATTTCACCCTGCCTGTCCTGGAATTTATCACCCATTGGTGTCCTGCTACCTTTAGCCTTTTGTCACCACTTGGTGTTCTGCTGCTTTGATTATTGTCGTAGAAGGGAGGGGGGCGTAACTGCTGGAAATAAATGGTTGTTGTACAATAAATACAAAATAAACACTCACAAATAGTTACTTTCAAGATAACAATGCATAGAAAGCCACGCGGTGTCACGACACTGCTAACAAAAGACTCGCAAAGCCCTCCGAAAGACGTCGTACAGTGCCCATTGTTCATTCCTCTGGCTCCACCAAAATAAATAAAATAAATAAAAAATTCCTGTGTTGCAGTCGAGTTAAGAACTCAAAATATAGAACTACACCCTAACTGTGTGCATCAGTGCACACACACCCTTAAAACATTTCTCTTAGTTTTGCATAGGTGTGCCTGCTTATGTGCTTATGTGTGTGTCATTTGGAGACAGAAAGGACACTACTTATCACCACTTAGATAGATATATACAAAAATCCATCCTGTCTCACCCTCTTGCCTTGGAGGTTTGTGATGTTCACAACCATTATTTCCATGAAGAAATGGGTGGTGAGGAGGGGAGGACATTTCAGTGGCAAGAAAGGGTGTCACCGGCTGCCCTACATGGAACCTCCTCCGTGACCGGCAGATGCATGCGGGCGCCCGAGGCAATAGAGGAGAAGGAGCTTCATCTCAGAGAAGCAACAAGGATGTGGTTAGCCATAAATAAGGGTTGCTGTTTATTGCCCCCTCTTACTCCATTCTCCTGGGAACTGCAGAAGATGGAGAGAGATGTCCAAAGATACACGAGATGCTTTAGGCACCTGCCTACGAGCCACGAAGGGGAGAGAATGCAGAAACCCATCTCTGATTTCTGTGCCTTTGGGGGAAAAAAATTTCCCCTCTCTTGTTAAGAATTCATTGCGTCTCTTTTCATCCTGGCCTGCACACACCAACAAGGCCAAAAGAACAACAACTCTAGGTTCACATATAATATTCCGCATTGAGGTGGGAGGGAGTGCAAGCAAATAATCTATC
Organism: Ctenosaura bakeri; assembly: GCA_948474755.1. NCBI lineage: Eukaryota > Metazoa > Chordata > Lepidosauria > Squamata > Iguanidae > Ctenosaura > Ctenosaura bakeri. The sequence goes on along the minus strand of CAOLHI010002363.1, from coordinate 146,242 downwards.
GATTTTTTTTAATTTTAAAAAATGTTTTTTGGAGGCCATGTGTAGATTAACTAATTTCTGCTTCCACAAAGCATGTACACGGTATTTCCTGTGTTATTCGGTTTGTGTAGGTGTGCTTGTGTGTTTGTGTATGCCTCAAGGTTGCCTGCTGACTTATGGTGACCCCATGAATTTCAGAGGGTTTTCTTAGGCAGGAAGTACTCAGAGGTGGTTTTGCCAGTTCCGTCCTCTGAAATATAGCCAACAGAGCCTACTATTTGTTTGCGGTCACCCATCCAAGTAAAAACCAAGGCTGACCCTGCTTAGCTTCCAAAACCAGACAGGATCTGGTGCTTTTGGGGCATTGAGGCCGATGGTTACTGAGTACTGGTTGTGTATCAACAACAACAGCAGCCAGGAGTCCTTACGGATTGGACCAAAGGTCTAACGAATCCAGCGTTCTCTTCCCAAATTGGCTAACCAGTTGTACCAGTGAGAGGCCCCCAAGGAGGATGTGGGGCAGGGGCACAACCGATCCCTATTTGTGTTGCCAGAGCCTTGCATTCTGAGAAACTGTTGGTAATATAAAGCCATCAGGGCTACTAGTCTCCTTTCTTAACCTTATTGCCCATAAATAGTCTTTCAGATGCACCCATAGCCGCAACTTGTGGCAAATTCCACAGTTTAATGGCACACTGTGTGCAGAAGTGCTTCCTTTCGTTTTTCCTGAATTTCCCACTTCTACCGTAACGATGCCTCATAAGATGTTACCTCTAACATTGCAATTTTTTATTACTCTTGTATAATTTTTAACACATTTACCTGAGGAAGGAGCCAGGGGAGCCTCAAATACTTGCATGATACATTTTTTGCTTTTTGTAGTTGGTCCAAAAAAGGGGACCAACTACAAAAAAGTTTTGTAGACTTTAGATTTTGCTGTATTTTGCTGCATGGCCAAGATGGCTCACCCTGAATGTTTCTTCAGAGATGAAAAGAGTACTTGTTTGAATTATTATGCCCAAATGAAGTACTCGAAATGTGCCAAAGACTTCCACTTTTATCACTCACGCTTTGAAGAGAACTAAATTTTTCATATTTTTTTTTTTAACTATGAATTTTTATCTCAGAAGATGAGCAAAGTTTGTGCTTAGCATGGAAATGGAGTCATCATTCAACTGTGCACAAGCCACCTCTGTGCTGTGCACTTTCCAAATGTGAATGAACCATTGTTTTTAACAAAATCGAACCAAATACTTGAATTTGAGGCTTAGCTTGGATTGCGTGATACAGGAGGAAATGCTGGAAGGCACACGAAACATGAAGAAATTATAAGTGTTTGGTGGTGGTGGGGAGATGTGACAGCAATTTGAGATATCTTGGAAAAGAAGAAATGCTGTTTACCAGAAGTATAGAGAGAAAAGCAGGAGGTAAATGGGTTCAAATTGCGACAGTTTGGTCGACTGTGGGGAAAGGCCGCATAATACCCAAAGGATGGTTGGAATGGAGCCATGGGGCACAAAGGAATGACCTCTATGTTTTCCTAAGGGCCAGTTCACGTAAGCTCTGCCATGACTGGGTAGAGCAATATATTGTAGTCGCCTGAGGTGCTTCTCTTGGGGATCCAGGCGTCTATGAATGGGCAGAAGGGGCAGTGGAAAATTTGCTTGTGCTGTTGACCAAAGCCCTGCATGTCAAGAAGATGGAACCAAATCCATTGCGGCTTGTGTCATCCATGTCACAATAAATCCACTCCCGCAATAAATCCACTCCCGGTTTTATTCCAGGCTATCCAAGTTGCTGAAACCTATCTGCCAAATATCTATCCTTCCTCCTCTCTCTCTCTCTCTCTTTCTTTCTTCCTCTACCTCTCCTCCAGTTGCTGCTTTTCCTCCTTTCTCTTTTCCTCCTTTCTGCTCTTCCTTTTCTTCCTCCCCAATCTTCCTCTTCCTCCTCTCCCCCCCCCCGTCTTCTTCCTCTCCCCTCTTTCTCCTCCTTGACGATAAATGTCCTCTTTCTGGATGCTCTTAAGTGACCACCCTGCTTCATGTTGGACCTCCGCCTTCATGATTCTGGCTTTCAGTGTCCCAAGGTGCCAGTGTTTGGGGGATGCCTCCTCTTCCTTCCCCCAGTAGTTTCCCCAGCAGAGTCCTTTTGTCTTCCTCTGAGTATGGCAATAAAGAAAGATGTGTTTTCGGGAGTTTGTTGATCACTACCTGAAGTCATGCCATCTATCTATCTATCTATCTATCTATCTATCTATCTATCTATCTATCTATCACCAAGTGCATTTTTAAGCACATATACTGTATAATGTATTGTGACTTATCTGCAGATTCATTTTCAGCTGATTCAGTTATCCGCAGTTGGCTCCCTGCTACCATCGAGGTGGCGGTTGGTGGGAGAGAAGTGAGGAGCATGGGATCATACCCCTCACTGCCTCTTGCCCCTCGCCTCAGCCCAATGGCTGTGGTAACGGGCAGGAAAGAAGCAAGGGGCATGTGATTGCGCCCCTCACCCCCTTCTGCCCCTCACCCTGGGCCCGATCACAGTGGTGGCAGGCAGGAAAGAAGCAAGGAGCGTGTTCCCACCTCTTCTCCACCTCGATTGGTGGGAAGCAGATGGGGGACGAGGCGTTTGCTCCTATCCGTGGATGTCAGTATCTGCGGGGGGGTGCGTGCGTGGAACCAATCCCTCATGGATATGTGGGTCCTACTGTATTGAAAGATAAGCTTTGCTTGCAGTTTGCAATCCATGGATATAGCACTAAAGGACAAAGGGATGAGGAGGGCAGAGAAAAATAAGCAGGAAAACAGTTCCTTCTTTGTCCAACATATGGGTTGATCCTACATTACCGTGATGTTACTTCTATCAGGAAGCAAGGTACACTATCCAACCAGCCGTTGATTGCCTGCTCAGGGCCAGAAGGAAGAGCGTGCTTCTCTTCTCCTTTCCAGCCCCCTGGGGTGGCTGTGGGTTATCCCTTCTCCCCGTGGGGTGGTAAATCTGCTCCAGCATAAGGTCTGAGCTTAAGAGGAGCTATCCAAGGTGCTGATCCTATTGGAAGGAATAGGATTTAGCATCCTAAACAGTTCCCTTTAATGTTCAGGCTGAAACCCAGAGCAAATTCAAAGCAAAGAAGCCACCCACTACCCTTGGCAACATGAGGCAGTACCTGTGCACAACTTAGGAGATCTGGGTTCGATTAGTGCTTTTAATGGGAGACAGGCCAGGACTTCTATGTGAGTTGGAAGCAAGGTCACACATGTAAATAAACAGGGAATAAATAGGGAAGATGTGTGTATAAGTAAAGTGTGTTTTTTTTTTCATGCCAGAAATCATTGGTAGGATTGCAGACTATCTCTGGGTGTGCAGGATGGGAGCTGGAGTCCAAAACATCTGGATGCTCCAGCATGGTGTGGACTGGATTTGTGTGTTGTCCACAAAACAACTGGATGTCATATAGAAAAATGCTAAGAACAGTGTCTTCAAACCTCAGAGCTAGCGATGGGGAGGGAGGTGGCAAGTCTGCTCTCAGTTTTAATTTTAACTTCCAAGGAACTGTCCAGTATTCTGAATTCTCTCCTCCCAATGCAAGCTCAGTGCCTTGGATAGCCCTATTAATATTCATACTAAAACCTAGAGCAGGTATACTGCTCCCATTGACATAGGAGTCTCCAAATGCCCCTTGAAGGTAGTTTTCCTTACTGTAGATTACTTGAATTCAGAATACAATATGACATTGTGTAAAAAGCACACAGTATGTAAGATTCAAGACTTTGAATAAAGTGCTTACAGTCACATATCGGAGCTGTATGGCATAATTCTGAGAGACGGAACTGTCCATTCAGGATAAAAAGTTAAATAGGGGGAACACTGGGGCCGTTTCCACACTAGGCTGTTATAGTGGTATTATTCCACTTTCAACATCCTATGGAGTCTTGGAGTTTGCAGTTTAGGGAGGGGTCTGTGAAACTGTAAATCCCAGGACTCCAGGATTCCACAGGATGTTGAAAGTGGAATGATAGCACTATAACAGTCTAGTGCAGAAATGGCTTGAGAGATTCCGGCTCGTACTGGACTTTATAATCCATCTTTCCAAAGCAGAACAGGTCTTCTGTATTATGGGGTGACAAAATTGCAAGAAGCAGAAGTTTCTGTCGCTGTGAATTGTTGCTGGGAAGCCACATTCCATCCTTGTCAGCCGTATCGATTTTAGGAGCTGTTGATTTACTCTACAGGTTCGAAATCTTATAAATTACATCCGAGGACACATCTGTGCTGGGAGGACGGCCACACCTCAGCTTGGAGTTAGCATAGTTTGCTCCATCCTGCTTCGAGGTTCTTCCTTCAACACCATGTTAAATTGTTTTATTTTAGAAAGCACATGAGAACAGTTCCTTCCCCTGCAGCTTCTTTCTGTTTGGTTCGACCTCCTCGATTCGGCAGGTTCCACATTCCTGAGCAGACGCCTTTCTTTCGGAAACCAAAGCACCTCAATGCATTCCTCACTTTTTGAAGCCTTTGAATAGGGTACATCATGTGATTTATCCCTATAAAATTTGAGTGAGCTAGGATAAACCAGGCTGAGAGAGACCTAGCATGATGTGCTAGAGAGTTCAGAAAAGTTACCTTTTTTGGATTACGACCCCAGCCAACTTGGCTAGGATTCTGGGAGCTGTAATCCAAAAAGGTAACTTTCCCATGCCCTCAGTTGGTATGTGAGATGAAGCGTAAGAAAATCCGGCAGCTCGGTAATAGTGTAATCTTAGAGTTGTCTACTCAGATATATGTTCTAATGAGTACTTACAGCATGGATGGGAATCGGATGCTCTCCAGACTTTGCAAGACAGCAGTTCCCAGCATTCTTGCCTATGTCAGTCCAGCAACTTTGGGTGGGCCCCATGATCCCCACCCCAGAAGTAAGACAAGAATGCTGATTGTTGAGTAGAACTGTCTAGGACTGGATTATTAGTGACTTAGGCCAGTTGCTCAGTCTAAGCCTAAATTGGGTATAGGTGTGTAAATAAAATTGGCATTGGGTATTTCCCCCTGAACTCCTTAGGAGAAGGATGGAGTATGGTGTATATATGAGTGTGCAGAAGTTTTGTGTGCAACGATGTGCTTCCTAAGAGGCCCTCAAAGATAGAGTAGTGTAGTGCAGTGGTTAGAGCTGGATTGGGATGCGTCCTATAAGGAGCAGTTTAGGGAGCTGGGTGTGTTTAGCCTGGAGAAGAGAAGATTAAGAGATGACATGACAGCTGTGTGACATGACAGTTCTGGGCACCCCAATTCAAGAAGGATATTGAAAAGCTGGAGCAAGTCCAGAGGAGGGCGACCAAAATGGTGAGAGGCCTGGAAGCCATGGCCTATGGGGATAGACTTAGAGAGCTGGGTATGTTTAGTCTGCAGAAGAGAAGGTCAAGAGGGGACATGATAGACATGTTTAAATATTGGAAGGGATGCCATGTAGAGGAAGGAGAGGGCTTGTTTTCTGCTGCTCCAGAGACCAGGACAAGGAGCAATGGATTCAAGCTGCAGGAAAGGAGATTCCACCTGAACCTCAGGAAGAACTTCCTGACAGTCAGGGCTGTCCGGCAGTGGAATCTGCTGCCTCGGAGTGTGGTGGCATCTCCTTCTTTGGAAGTTTTTAAGCAGAGGCTGGATGGCCATCTGTCGGGATTGCTTTGAGGGTGTTCCTGCATGGCAGGGGTTTGGACTGGATGGCCCCTGGGGTCTCTTCCAACTCTACGTTTCTATGATTCTATGATTCTATGAAATATTTGGAAGAATATCATACAGAAGATGAAAGATTTGAGAGTTTGTTTTTTAACAGAGGGCTCCTTTTCTGTTAAAAGGTGGGGAACAAGAAGGTTCTGGAGGCAACTGAGTGGTGCCCTTTTAGTTAACAGGGTTATGGTACCTTTTTAATCATCTTGACTTAAAATAAATATCCAATTTTTCTTTAGTTGCACTCACAAAGGCTGCTTCTTTAAAGTTTTCCAGAAAGCTTCCCATCTACCTTCAGTCATGTAACTTCTGAAAGCTTGTTGCATCGTGTGCCTTCAGAGCAGAACTTGGAACCTTTGCTCCTTGACTGTAAATCCCATGATCCAGCATCTAGCACCTGGTTGGTGGATTATGGTAGTTGTAGTTGAAGAGGATAATTTTCTCTTTCTCTTTGCCCTTGGTAGCATGCATTCCACTTTTCACGTTTGGTGGATTATTGGAGATGGAGGAACATTTCCAAGGATTGGTTCAAACCATAGTAACTTGGAAACGGTATTCCTTTTGTTGGTGTTATGGTGCATAGATCAATAAGTACTTTGTAGTAATCATTTTCTCATCCATATCAATTCCTCCTCTACACTTTCCTATCCTCCTTTTTCCTATTCTTTATTCCCCATTGTTCTCCTTTATTTAAAGGGAATGTCCTGCTCCTATCCATGCTTACTAGGAAGAGTTTGGTAAGACTGACTCCTAAGTATGTCTACATATAGCTGCAGCCTTAGGGTGGTTTAAGGATCACTGTGCTTTCCCAAACCTCCTTGGGAACTATAGTTTTTCCAAAGATCCCTAGGAGCTGTAGCTTGGTGAGAAAAAAGAAGCCAGGGATCTCTTAACAGCACTTTTGTTTATTTCCTTATTGAATTTATATCTTGCTTTTCCACTAAAAAAAATCCTTAAGACAGCTAAAAGCGAAATGCAGGTAATACAGAATTATAATTAAAGCATTAAAAGACATCGGTTAAAAACAAAGCAAGTGAAGCACAGCAATTAAAAAGAGATGAATAGCATCCACTAGATTAAGAGCTTTACTTTAACAAGTCAGCTTGAAAATCAAAAACCTGTTTGCGTAAAAATGTATTTGCCTGCTGGCCAGAAGACAAGAGACATGGAACTAATCTGGGCATCGCTGGCAGGAAGTTCTGCACTTGAGAACAGCCCCCAAGAAGCTCCTCTCTTGTATTCCCACCATCTTCCTCAAACTATAACTTTCAGTATTGTTCCGGCAAAGCCAAGACTAAAAAGAGATGCATGGAAATGGCGCCTTTTCATCTAAAAGTTTATATAGTCTAATTCTAAAAAGGGAGAAGGAAACCAAATTCTGAGGTGGGCTTGTACAGTGAAATACTATGGGATCTTCTGTTTCCGAGCAAAAAAATAAAAAATAAAATTCCAGGATCCCTGATTGTCTATTCCCCATACAGACCCAGAGAAGCTTCATGAAACTCAAGTATTGGTGCCTTTGGACAAGAACTGCAGTAAATATGATCTACATATTCCTTGGGAGATGGGGTTGCCATGTGAAAGACAAGATAGGGTTCCTGTACCTTCAGTAGTTGTATAGAATAGGCAATTACAGCAAGCGTTCCTTGCATGGAAAACAATACTTGCTGAAATTTCCTCTTCTACACAAGTTCTCAAAGTACAGGAGCCCTGTTCTGATAATTCTATTGAGAAAGGCCATGAACGCTGCATAAAACTAATAAAAGTTTGTCATGTAAATAGCCCCTTCAACTCCAAAACCATATTCTTCAGACTTAGGGCTTTCCGCACTACACTGTTATAGTGCTATTATTCCACTTTCAACATCCTATGGAATCCTGGGGTTTGCAGTTTAGGGAGGGGCATTTAGAATTCCCAGCCAGAGAGCTCTTTGACCTCAGTAAACCACAAACCCCAGAATTCCACAGGAGGTTGAAAGTGGAATAATAGCACTATAACAGTGTAGTGTGGAAAGACCCTTATTTTATAAGGGACAAGATTCAAGTTCTGGGAGAGAAATTACAACGGATCTAGGGTTGCTGGGTGAAATGCAGGACGGAGGTCCTATACTTTTAATAGTTGTGTACAAGAAGGAATTTCAGCAGTTGTTGCTTGCCACACAAGAAACAAACATCTGGTGAAATTTCTTCTTCCATGCAACATCTGCCTTCCACACAACTATTAAACTACAGGATCCTTCTCCCGTGTTTTACCTGGCGTCCCTAAATGAGTCCAATGCAATGGATGCTTGTCTTCCCCATCAATGGACTAAAAGTACAGGATCCCTGATTGACTATCCCCAGTTCCGGTCCAGTGAGAAAAGTCTGCATGAAGTCCACAACTTGATTCCTTTTCTCAAACACTGCAGTGGATGTGTGTTGTGCTGAGAGCAAGATCCTTTATGAACTGGAAGGCTGAGCTTGACTAATTTCCAGAGAGGAAATTCTGCTTGTCAACTCAGTCGGAGCAAATTGCAGCTTTTGCCAAAAGGGGGGGGGGGAAAGAAAAAAACATGACACCCTAACTGGTGAGTTCAGCACAGCCCTGTGGTATACCACGCCGGAAAAGCACACACCCTCCTGTCCTATCATTAATGATTTCAAAATAGCTCCAGATGTTTTCTTACTCACTGCAACCAATAACATGTTTATGTTGCTTGACGGTTACATGTTTCTCCACCTTGAGCACTGTTTTTCTGGTACAGAGTATAAATTTAATAAATAAATAAACGTTTCTCCCTTGCTTTTAAATGACAAATTTGCAAGCAAGGCGAGTCTCAGGCCATTTCCACACTAGACTGTTATAGCGCTATGATTCCACTTTCAGCATCCTATGGAATCCTGGGGTTTTAGAGGGGCCCCATCAATAGGATCAGAATACCACAGTTGCAAACAGCAATGTGCTTGAAACATGCTACATTATCTTGCAATACCTAATTAATTCTTAGACTATTGGATAGAACCCACAGCTTGGATGGCCCATTCATAACACCTTGTAGAATATGAAACCGATGGCAAGAGCAGTGACAACGACACCCAACCGCCCTCCAACTCAAATTGCAGCAACTCAAATCTATGATCAATCTCTCCACCACCCCCGCTTTACTGATGGGGGTACACAACTGCCAGGAAAGACTTTGCAGATGTCCAGGTTGTGTGTGTGGTTAGGCTGCGTGTGGTCGCTCCTGTCTGCATCCTCCGTGTAGCTTTTGTTGCTGGCTGAATAGAAAGGTGAGCCCCTAAATTAGCACTAATGTGCGGTCATTCAATTTAGCCCTTATGGGAGGCCTCTTGGAGAGGGATAAAATAATACCCTAAATACGGGACAGAACCACGGAGCAGCAAGGCTAGACCAAAGTTTTTGTGTGTTTTCGACCTACGCACAAGTCCGCTATTGTCACAAAAATTAACCAGAAAAAGAAAAGAAAAAGAAATAGCTGGGAACCCCTTCAGCTTACCAGCTGGGATCATTATTCTTCTATGCAGGTGGAAGACCACCTACTATGTACCTTGTTCCTCATTTTTCACACAATTTTGTGCCTTACTCTACGCTGCCCTAAGATTTTCACTTGTGAAGGGGGCGTCTCTGCAGTGTGTGTGTGCGTGTGTGTAATTCATGGGTTGCCTCAGTCGACAGGCAGTTTGAAGGTACGTATATCCAAGCCATGTAGGGATTTGTAGGTCACTAGCGTATATACCTGACGTTGCCCGGGATTTTATTTTCTCATGGGTAATACTTGTTAGGTTTGAGATCCTATGTCTCTCATTCCGCAAATTGTCTCGTCTTGTCCAGTACCTGTAAGGTCGGTTTCCTGAGTGAACGTGCGGTCCTCCTCCTTGCTGCTAGGCCTCGTCTCCATAGCAATCGGTCTATTCGAGACAGTCACAGTTGACTGAGGCCCTGCAAATCCAAGGATTCCATGGAATCTTCTTAGGCAGCCAATCATATGAGGTCTTCGCTTGGCACATCCAAACAGACAAACTTTGACTTTTGTATATTAGATAACCAGTACTTTGAATTGTGCTTCAAAACAGAGCAGCAGCCGCTGGGGCTGCTGGAGCAGGAGATTTGTACGATTCCAGTGAACACCAGTAACACATTCCTGCAGATTTCTCCAGTCTGACTCATTTTCCCTCTCGTCTGACCCCGTATTGCAAAGAGGGCCGGGCGATGGGGCATCTGCTCCAGGCGGAAAGCTGACCAGGGCACAGAATCCGTCCCAAAGGTCGTGCAATACTATCGGTGTGGTCTAAAAATAATGTTTGCTTTTCCGAGCTTAGATTTCTTTTCCAGCTTGGAAAATTAAACATGTTTCCATGGGGGTGAATCAGGGTTGGCAAATGCCGCACGGCCGTATGTGTATCCGTACATATGACAAATGCGCCCTAGAGGGTGTTTGGAGGCAAATTTTGACCCCTGGGGGGCCACAGAAACAGATTGGGGGGGCACGTGTTGTGCTTTCTCTGCTCCTGTCCTAAATCTCCTTGCTGAAACAACTCCACTGGTTGCCAATCCATTTCCGGACAAAATTCAAAGTGGAAGGCGCAGCAACCTTTAAAGCCCTGAACACTTGGGGTCCATAGTATTTGGGGGGAAAAAAATCTCTATGCAAGCCAGCTGGAGTTTTAAGATCTGAAGGAATGGCTTTCTCTGAGTTCCACCATCATCCCAGGCATGTTTAGTGAGGACATGAGAGAGAGGCCATTTCTGCACTATACTGTTATAATGCTATTATTCCACTTTCAACCACCTATGCAATCCTGGGATTTGTAGTTTAAAGAGGGGCATTTAGACTTCTCAGCCAGAGAGCTCTTTGGCCTCAGTAAACTACAAACCCTGGAATTCCACAGGATGTTGAAAGTGGAATTATGGCACTATAACAGTGTGGTGCAGAAATGGCCAAGTCTTCCCAGTGGTTGCTCCCAAGTTGTGGAATTTTCTTCTTCAAGAAGTTTGGCTGGCCTTCTCCCTGCTGTCTTTTAGCCAGCTGATAAAGACCTTTTTTTATTTAGGGAAGCATTTGGTTTTTAGTAAGTTGTGGCAGAGTATTACCTAAATACCCTCAAGGCACCAGATCCTGGCTGATCTTGGAAACTAAGCAGGGTCAGCTCTGGTTAGTACTTGGAAGGGAGACCGCCAACAAATACCAGGTGTTGTAGGCTGCATCTCAGAAGAAGGAACTGGCAAAACCACCTCTGAATATTCCTTTGCTAGGAAAACTCTATGAAATCCATGAGGTTGCCATAAGTCGACAAGTGAGTTGACGACAGAGGCATTTTGCCGCAAAAAGAGCTGTTAATGAGAGAGGTGTGGTTGTTTTTTTATTTTGTTATGCTTTAAACATCTTTTAAGTGACGTTTTTCACTTGTATTGTTAACTTATGCTCTTAAAATCTAAGTTTAGTTTCATTATGTTTTAACTCGTGTTCCAAGAGTTTTTAACTGTATTATGTTTTTAAAACATTGCACATGGCCTTGATTCCGATGCTGGTCGAAAGGAGATATAAATTAAATCAATCAATACATAATTCTTTGGTTGCTTTGTTTAATATCACACCTTTCTCCCAGCATAGGCTTCAAGTGGTTCAGAACCAGTTAAGAAACAAAGTGAAGCTATTAACACAAGTTTAACAAAATCCTATTATTATTATTATTATTATTATTATTATTATTATTAGTCTTAACTAGACTAAACTGAATACATGCATAGCATCTGCCTGCAAGTTGATTGAACACTTGATTCAATGGGTTATCTCCGGTTGAGGTTAACTGATAGGATTCCGGCCAACAGGAAAGTGTTGATGTGTGTGTGTGTGTGTGCTATTACACACATGTCCTGCTTGTGGGCTTCCCGGACACATCTGGCTGGGGTTAGATAGGCCTTTGGCTGGATCTGGTCCACATGGCTCTTCTTAGACCTTTTCCGCACTAGACTATTATAGTGCTATTATTCCACTTTCAACATCCTATGGAATCCTGGGGTTTGCAGTTTAGAGAGGGGCTGGCTGGCCTCCCAGGATTCCATAGGATGTTGAAAGTGGGATCATAGCGCTATAACAGTCCAGTGCGGAAATGGCCTTTGATTTTTAGTAGGGCATCGGGCAGCAGGCGAGAGAAGAACGAATACTCTGTGAACTCACCGGCTCTGGGTGTATCCAGAGAACACTTGATCCTGGATGCTATCAACTCTCCTCCCCGCCTTTGTCCCATGTGCTCGAATGGAACTTTACATCACAGCTGCTCTTCTTGGGGTTTATCAAACAGTGATTCTCCCATCACAACGAAAGCTCTGGATGGAAAAGCACCACCACCGCCACACTTTTTTTAAAAAAAAATCAAAGTCACCCACATTTTCACTACGAATGTTGCCAGATCACAGATTGTTTTTAACATGGGTGTGCATCTAAACTATGACATCTTGAGCTACAAAAGCACTTTATCTCTCCATCAGAGTTGTGGTTCTCATGGCTAATGACTGTGTTGGCTGGAGGATTCTGGGAACTAGAGTTTAAAAAAAAAAAGGAAGTTTCCCCATTCTGTTTGGAACGCCAAGCATGTGGCACAAACTGCACGCAGATGCCGTGTTTGTGGGCTTTGAAGAAGCAATGTGACTGCTTGGGAAACAGGACGCTGAAGACCTGGGGCCCAGCCAGCAAAGCTAAATTTTGCATTTTTTGTTTTAATGTTCTGGCCTCTCTGTTCAAAACTGTCTGGTTTCTGAACTTTCTCTGCAAATGACTCGTGTTGTTCCTGAGTTACTAATCTGCGTCCTTGGGAGTCAAACAACTGTTTCATCTTGTCCAGAGTGGTCAGGATTAGTCTTCCCCACCCTTGGCCGTTTCCGCACTTGCCTGTTATAGCACTATTATTCCACTTCCAACATCCTATGGAATCCTGGGGTTTACAGTTTAGGGAGGGGCTTCCAGGGGGCCCCTCCCTAAGCTGCAAACACCAGGATTCCATCAGATGTTGAAAGTGGAATAATAACACTATAACAGGCTAGTGCGGAAATGGCCCTTGAGCCCTTTAGGTCCTGTTTTGACTTCAAGGCCAATCATGCTCAGTTAGTAGGGTTGCCATGTTCTACTTCCTCAAATCCAAGTGCCTCATTTGCAGATTACATAGGTTATTGCAATTATATAAATTGCTCTGATTTGCATTCTAATTTTGCAAATGCAGCACATTAATTGTTGCTTTTTCCCTTCCTTCCATGTTGTTTCAAACTTCATGCCATCCTGTACAGTTACAATTGATCTGAGAGAAGCAGTTAGAATCATAGAATTGGAAGAGACTCCAAGGGCCCTCCAATCTAACCCCATTCTGCCATGTGGGAATACATCATCAAAGCATTCCCAACAGTCAGCCATCCAGCCTCTGTTTAAAAATCTGCAAAGAAGGAGACTCCACCACACTCCGAGGCAACATATTCCACTGCCAGATTGCTCTGACTGCAAGGAATTTCTTCCCAATGCTTAGGTGGAATCCATTTTCCTGATGTTTGAATCCATTGCTCCATTTCCTAGTCTCTGGAGCACCAAAAAAAAAGCTTGCCCCATCTTCCATATGACACCCTGTCAGGTATTTAAAAATGACTATCATGTCATAATTTTCCAACCTTTGAGTCTTCTCTAAGGTGTTCTCTAGAGCCAGCATGTGTTGGGCTATGACTCTGGAGACCAGGGTTCGAATTCCTGCTCAGCCATTGAAACCCATTGGAAAACCTTGGGCAAATCATACTCTCTCAGCCTCAGTGGAAGGCAAAGACAACCCCCCTGACCAATATTGCCAAGAAAATTGCATGCCTTAGGTTTGCAATAAGTCAGAAGTGACTTGAAGACACAATAACAACAAAAACAACAGCGTTCTGTGCCATCATGAGGACTAGAAGACCGCTTTCTTTTTAAACTTTACAAAATAGGAACCTTACGTTGAGCCAGAAAGGGAGGGAAACTGGCAAAAATAGCAAGGATGTTGCGCTAATTGGCATGTCTGAAGGCGCTCTCCTTTAAGACCGAAACTTTCAGCGGGGTGATAAGGATCGAGGGATGCAAGGATGGAACTCGGCAGCTTTTGTGCGATAGGGTACGGCTGTCGCCCAAATCCTTGTTTATGTGAAGCTGTTCTCTTGCAAATGCTATCGCAGGCTGCACATGATTATTGCATCAGCTGATCCTCTGAGAAGGAGAGGCCGGGAAGAGTGAACCACGATCATGAAAACATGATAATGGCCTTGCCGGATCAGCTGATGGCTGCAGGGACACCGGGCAGAGGAAGGGAACAAGAGTTCTTTCATCACATGGTGCCTCATTGTGTCACTGCAGTTTCCTCTGGGGCTGTGACTTTGCACTTCTGTCTGCTTCATAAACAGGCAAACTTAGGCTGGGTGCAGCATTAAGGTGGATTTTGATGCTGTTCGTCTGGGAAGCTTATAAGTGGCAGTTGAGGGCTGCCATTGTCACGGGGTGGTAAATCAGCCCTAAGTTCGAGTCTGAACTTTATTTCCAAAGTGCTTAGCACCTTGGATCATTCATTTAAATTTCACACTAAAACCCAGAGCAGATTCACTGTCCCACAGACATGGAAGCCACTATAGTACGGCCATTTCCACACTATATTCTTATAGCGCGATTATTCCACTTTCAACATCCTATGGAATCCTGGGGTTTGCAGTTTCGGGAGGGGCCGGTCGGCCCCTCCCAAAACTGCAAACCCCAGGATTCCATAGGATGTTGAAAGTGGAATAATCATGCTATAAGAATATAGTGTGGAAATGGGCTAAGTGAAGGTCAGCTCCAGCTGTTTGTCGTCAGAGACTGACATTCGGAGATATTGTTGGTGCTTTTCCCTCTCCAGAGAATGACCTTCACCTAATTCATGAGCCATATTAAAATCCGTAATTTTCAACCCCTAAACCTGCCCTGGACATGAGGACGGCTTATACGTGAGTATATACAGTAAGGCAGCCTACAAATTAAAATGAAGACAATGGGGCTCAAAACACTAATCTGACCCACCCGAGCAGTCCCTGTGTTTCTATTGCCCACACTCCAAATCCAGAGCTTGGAAAAGGTACTTCTTTGGATTACAGCATCCAGAATCCTCCAGACAGCATGGGAAATGCTGGGAGTTGCAATCCAAATGTTAGCCGAAACCATGCTTGGCTGTTCTCTGATTTCCAAACTTTCACCAGAGATGACTCATAAGCTATTCTCTTTCCCCATAAGGAGTAGGAACTGGAGCATTAAAGCATAGAACTCAGACTCATATCTTCCAATTGCCCTGATTTTGCAAGGGAGAGTCCCAATTAATCCTCTGTCGTCCCATTTTTTCAGCTGCTTTTAAAATGGCCCGGTTTCTCTTGCCTGCTCTCACTTTCCCCCCTTTGCCTTCATCGCACTTCAGTTGCTACAAACTGAGTTAAAAAGGCAAACGTCGTTTTCACTCAGATAACTCTGCAGGGTGGAAAGGAGAGGAGGTGTGGGGTCTTGCTGTTCCCAGTAGGCTCAGGCAAAATCAAACTGCTGCAGCCTCTCCTAGCTTGTGTGTTTTCCCTCATTAACAACTTGTGCCACCTTGACCGCACTCCAATACTGCTCAACCATACATGCACCATCTTTTATCTGAGAAATATTGTAGGGTTTCCCATCTGAATCCCAAAAATAGGTCAGTCTGTACAGATGTGGATGCGAAATCACCCTTCCTCATGGCACATCATCCATGTCCTAAGTGTTCCTAGATGGCACGCAACCCAGCAAATTCTTCCGCAGCTACCTCACGGTTTAATCACTCGGAAGTTTAATGCTGTGGCACCAAACAATACCAATGCAAATGAATTAAACCCAGCCTTCCAAGGAAGCTCTTTCCGGATCAATTCCTTGTATCATAGTTAGGGAAACACCAAGCTTCACTGCCAGTAACCCAGAAGGACTGAGACTGCTGGGAAGGGATTTCATAGCAATGCCTGATCCAGGAGGTAAACGTGCTGGTGCTAGAGGAAGAGTTACCATAAGGCAAGGTGGGGCATTGGTCCCAAACCCCAGGCAATCAAGGACTCCTGTCTTTGCTACACCCACTCCTGCCCCCGGACCTGCCAAACAAGACGGCTTAGGGGGCCCATTTCTGGGGTCTCTTGCCATTGCCCTCACCCCTAAGGCCATGGCCATACTACCCTGTTATAGTGCTATTATTCCACTTTCAACCTCCTGTGGAATTCTGGTGTTTGTGGTTTACTGAGCCCAAAGCGCTCTCTGGCCGAAAATTCTCAAGGCTCCTTCCTAAACTGCAAACCCCAGGATTCCATAGGAGGTTGAAAGCGGAATAATAGCATTATAACAGTCTAGTGTGGAAATGGCCTAAGTTATGCACTGAGTTCCAGTATCTACACAGCAGAGTGTATGTAACTGGCATTGGAGTTACTTTCCGCTTGCATTAAACAAAGCTTATCCAATACCCTCCAACTGTCCTGATCAATCCTCTGTCGGCCCACTTTTTCAGCTGCTTTTAAAATGTCTCAGTTTCCTTCTCTTCCTCCTCCCACTTTCCTCCTTGATCCTCCGTTTACTTCAGCTGTTGCAAATTCAGTTCAAAATGCAAATGGTAGTTTGCACTCAGTTAACTCAGCAGGGGAATGGGGGAGAAGGGACGGAATCTACCCCTTCCCAGTTGGCTCAGGTACAAGCAACCTGCTGCAGCCTCTCCTAGCTGATGAATTTCTTATGTTTCTTAATGTTTTCTTCTATTTCTATTTCTTCTATTTCTAGTTATTGGCAATTTTTATCTGTCTCTATTTTAGTTTTTGAAAATTGCCTTGAGACCCTGGACTGGAGAAAAGGCAGGAGCAAGAAGAAGGAGAAAAGAATGAAATAAAAATCTTACGGAACTGTAGGGTTGAAACTGACAAATTTGTTGCTGTTGCATTCCTTCAAGTGGTTTCTGACTTATGGAGACCCTAAGATGAACCAATCACAGGGTTTCCTTGGCAGAATTTGGGATTTGCCCTTGCCTTCCTCTCAGGCTGAAAGAGTGGGTCTTGCTCTCCCCCCCCCCGTGGGTTTCCATGGCTGAGTGGGCATTTGGCCCCTTAATCCGACGTGCCTTTGAATGCTACTTCCTCCAGGGACAAGTGTCCTCTCCTTGGTCTCCTTGCCCTTTTCTTGAACCAGTGCAAGTGAGACAGCCAAACTGATAAGGGCAACCAGGACCCTGTGTCGCCCTTCTGGCCAGCAGCCGCTCTGTCTCCAATGGAGACATCAAACAGAGCGAATGGCCCAGGTAGCCACCGAGACCCTCTGCTGCCTTGGGCTTATCTCTCATCCCATCTCCCAGCCTTCGAGGCAGGTGGATCCCAGAGTCCAGACTCTTGCCTGAGGCTGCGAATATCCAAGGCACTTTGCAAGATAAATAAATAAAGGCTCTCTGTCAAGCTACCTGCAACCTACTGATTATAGCTAAAATTAGAGAATGAAGCCAGTTGCTAATTCATTTGCATGGCATTAAGGCAAGTTCCTTTAATTTGGCTTCGTTTGCAAGCTGCTTTGAAGTTGGGGAGAGAAGAAGGATATAAATAAAATGGATGATGATGGTACAGACGAAAGGCATCAAGGCAATAAGTTGGAAAAGAATACATGTCATCTCCGTAAAGGAAAAGATGAAACTGTTCACAGCCTCGTTAGTTTGTGCCCGACTGAATATGAGAAACACCAGTGCCTGCAATCATAGAATCATAGAAATGTAGAGTTGGAAGAGACCCCAGGGGCCATCCAGTCCAACCCCCTGCCATGCAGGAACACCCTCAAAGCACTCTCTTGGACAGATGGCCATCCAGCCTCTGCTTAAAAACCTCCAAAGAAGGAGACTCCACTACACTCCGAGGCAGCAGATTCCACTGCCGGACAGCCCTGACTGAATCTCCTTTCCTGCAGCTTGAATCCATTGCTCCTTGTCCTGGCCTCTGGAGCAGCAGAAAACAAGCCCTCTCCTTCTTCTACATGGCATCCCTTCAACAATTTCCCATCTGAAAGGGACTGGTGGGGAAATAAGTTTGGAAAAGTTGCTCAAAATTGTGAAGTAAAAATCTTATGGGATGGGAAGATTTAAAATGATTAATAATTAGAATAGACTATGCCAGGCATAACTGTAGTTGATAAAAAAAAAAGGCTTGGATGAGAGATGCGGTAATCCTAGGGAACAGAAGAATTGAAGTCAAAGAGAGGAAGAAGATTGTCAAATATTGAGGCCTTCAAATTGAGATTCGGGGCCTTTGGGGGGAAAAAGCAACTGTGGTTCCCACGTATGATAGGCACTCTGGGAACAATTTTGAACAAAACTAATAAAACATTTCCATTAAATTGCCAAAAATAGGTTCACAGTCATACAGTAATAAAAAAAGTGACAGTACTGAAACTGGCTACATTATCTGATGATAACTCACTGATTTGTCAATTCTCGGATAGAATCCGAATCACGGATGGTCCTAAAGTCCAGTCAGCAGTACTGGGAGATTGTGGAACTATGGCCATTTCCGCACTAGCCTGTTATAGCGGGATGATTCCACTTTCAACATCCTCTGGAATCCTGGGGTTTGCGGTTTCGGAAGGGGCCAGCCGGCCCCTTCCGAAACAGCAAACCCCAGGATTCCAGAGGATGTTGAAAGTGGAATCATCCCGCTATAACAGGCTAGTGTGGAAATGGCCTAAGAGAAGATGAGGGTGATGCATGGCTGTGAATTTCTGGGAATCATCATCCAAAAAATGTAACTTTTCCATAACCCTGTGGAACTGAAACTCCCATGACCCCTTATTGTTGGCTATACTGTCTAGGGCTCCTGGGAGTTGCAGTTGAGAACCTCTCATTTCCACACTACACTGTTATAGTGCTATCATTCCACTTTCAACATCCTGTGGAATCCTGGGATTTGCAGTTTCGGAAGGGGCATTTTGAATTCTCAGTCAGGGAGCTCTTTGGCCTCAGGAAACTACAAACCCCAGAATGCCACAGGATGTTGAAATCGGAATAATAGCACTATCACAGTGTAGTGTGGAAATAGCCACATTTTCCCTCCCAGAAGATGGGATTGCTGTGTCCGATAGCAGCCGTTCTCTTTATTTGAAAAGTGAGTTGGCCCCCTAGATTTTTGTGGAAACAAAAGATCAGTTAATGATGGCCACAAGAAAAAGGGTGGAAAAAGGGAAGAAGGAAAAGCAGAAAGAGAAAGACAAAAGATTGGGATGTCAGAAGGAAGCTCAGATTAGGTGCACATCAATGTACCTGGTAAATCCTACAGAATTTGCAAGAAAAAAAATCGCCTTTGTAACATTTGGGTGGAAAAAGGGCACTCAGGATGAAGGAAAGAAAAGGAAGGGAGGAAGGAAGAAAGGCGGTGGTAGATAGCAAAAGGTACTGCAGGGCCCTAAGGGTGTAGGGATTTTCCCTTCTGGTGGAAAATGCTGATTACAGGACAACACTTACTTAAATATGAAGATGCCACGGGGCAAAGGGAGATGGCATGACTTCCACATACTCCCCACACTTTCCTCTTTCCCGTGAGAAACATCCTGTCCGCTTGGTGAACAGGTGAAGGTTTTGCCCTTTGAAGAGAGAGCCAGTGAGATGTGATGGTGTTGAACCATTCTGGAAGACCAGAATTTGAATTTGAATAAAGGGTTTTCCTGGCAAGATTTGCTCAGAAGGGTTTGCCTTGGCCTTCCCCTGAGGCTGAGAGAGTGTGACTTGATGAAGGTCTCCCAGTGGGTTTCCATGGCCAAACTGGGCTTCAAACCCCGGTCTCCAGAGGGGTAGCGCAACTTTCAAACCATTACCCTATGCTCACCTCTCATGTTTTATTTGCCAATTTTGGAAAATCATTAGTATTTTGGGAATCTGTCCCAAACTGACCAGGGATCTTGATTGTTCAAAGAAAGTGACCTGGTTTTGATCTCTTCTGTAATTCCTGGCCTTAAAATAAACCTTTGATTGGAATCCCTAGGCGATAAGAACGACTCCTGGGCTATCCAGACACATTCGCATAGCTAAGCTGGGAAAAGCACAACAAAGGCTTTTGATGTCCCGTAACCTCCTTTGCTTCCAGGGCAAGAAAGACCCCAGCCAGACCTATTTGTCAGAAAGCAATTCTCTTCCCCCCTCTAAGACTTTGATGGCTGCCATACAAGAAAGGAAAGACCTCAGGGTGTGGAAAAGAAATGGTCCCCATTTGCATGGTGCTTGAGAAACGTTTTGAAAGACGCTCCTGCTTGCTCCCTCTTTTTCCAGGAGTGGCTGGGATTTCAGAGAACTGCTTTGTATTTCCTGATCAAATCCTCCTCATCAGATTGATAAGTCTGGATCATGAGTCATGCAGAACCTTTCTCAGGGATTTATTCCCAAATTGCCTTTTCAGTACCGGAGAAACAAAGGGAGACAATGGTGACTCACCATCATTGCACAGGAAAACTGGGTTCATAGTTAGATGCTCACCCTTTTTCCCTTTGAAAACAGAAACTTAGGCCCTTTCCGCTCAGGGCTGATACATCGCCGTAGCATCATATTGTTGCTTTTACATCTGCACCTTAAACCGGTTTGATGTCGTTCTATCCTTCGTGGTTCCACGCGAGTTGAGATCTTAGTGCGGTTAACATCAACGTTAAATCAATATATTGTAAAAATGGAAAAACTCTGATGTAAACCATTCAAACCGTTTCTGCTGCATTTTTTCCCTACATACAGAAGCGTTACATCAATTTGCACCACTTGCACTAAAATGGAACAATGGTTTCTACAAGGTTTTTTTTTAATTGACCAATCAGCGGCGGCGGAGTGGAGCGAGGGAGGGGAATAGGAGTTCCACGAGGATTGAGGATGTGGAAGCTGCAAATGATTCTCTCCGTTTTACTTTGATAGAAACCGGAGGGCGTGCAGATAGGAATCGGGGTAGGTCAGAGTAAAAAACTCCTCTCATGACATGCGGTGAAATGCTCCTCCACTCTAGTCTGTTCTAGTGGTATTATTCTACTTCCAACATGCTGTGGGATTCTGGAGTTTGTAGTTTACGGAGGCCAAAGAGCTCTCTGGCTGAGAATTCTCAATGCTCTTCCCTAAACTGCAGATCCCTGAATTCCATAGGATGTTGAAAGGGGCCTAATAGCACTATAACAGTCTAGTACAGAAATGGCCTGACTGTTGAAGTCAGCTTGGGAAATCTGGGGCATTACTGTGCTCCATTCACTTCTCAAATGAATCAAGGACGGAATGGGCTGGGTAAGTGATTTCTAAGGATGACCAGGTTCTCTGCTCTTCCGTGCCAATTCTATCTACTCATTTTGGGCGACTCCCAAACTGGCCGGCAGCCAGACTTCCCACACTCTGAGTGACAGGTCTCCAAGGGAGAGATGTTCTGTCCTTCCCCATAGTTCTGAAAGGGTGGTTTCGCATTATGCGCACACGTTATTGTTGTTACGGTGCCTTTAAGTCAACACCGACTCATGGTGGCCCTAGCATAGGCTTTCCTGGCAGTGGAAGTTTGCCACGGCATGCCTGACCTGCCCAAGGTCACCCAGAGGGTTCCTGTGGCTGAGTGGAGATTTGAGTCCTACTCCAATACCCAAACCACTACATTATGCTATTGTATGCATTCGAAGGACACTATATACCAAAATGGTAAAGGGTCTGGAAGGCATGCCCTATGAGGAGAGGTTTAGGAAGCTAGGTGTGTTTGGCCTGACAAAAAGAAGGTTAAGAGGAGACGTGATAGCCATGTTTAAATATTTGAAGGGATGTCATGCTGAAGATGGAGCAAGCTTGTTTTCTGCTGCTCCAGAAACTAGGACACGAAGCAATGGATTCAAACTACAGGAAAAGAGATTCCACCTAAATATCAGGAAGAACTTCTTGACGGTCAGAGCTGTCCAGCGGTGGAATAGGCTGCCTCCATGGAGTGTGGTGGAGTCTCCTCCTTCTTTGCAGGTTTTTAAGCAGAGGTTGGGTGGCCATCTGTTGGGAATGCTTTGATGCGTGTTCCTGCATGGCAGGGGGTTGGACTGGATGGCCCCTGTGGGCTCTTCCAACTCAATGTTTCTATGATTCTATGATTCTATAAACACCCCAGAGCTTGTTCATATAAAGCTCCGCTTCACATGTTTCCTTGTTACCAAAAAGTTTATGTCACTTGATGGAATCAAATCTTCCCCAGAGAGCTTCCAAGTTTGGAAACAGATGGAAGGATACAGCTTTGCTTCAGGGGGATAGCAGTACAATTGTGGGCCTTCGTATGTCATTGCTGTGTGCCTTCAAGTTGTTTCTGACTTATCGCGACTTTGAGGCAAACCTATCATGGGGTTTCCTTGGCAAGATTATTTCAGAGT
Source organism: Ctenosaura bakeri (assembly GCA_948474755.1). Taxonomy (NCBI): domain Eukaryota; kingdom Metazoa; phylum Chordata; class Lepidosauria; order Squamata; family Iguanidae; genus Ctenosaura; species Ctenosaura bakeri. The sequence goes on along the minus strand of CAOLHI010002363.1, from coordinate 124,143 downwards.
GGGTTTGCCTTTGCTTTCCACCGAGGCTGAGAGAGTGTGACTTGCCCAAAATCAGCCAGTGGATTTCACCCAGGTGTGAGCAGCTGAGGAAGAGTGGGGGGAGGCATTTCCCACCATTTCAGTCTCCCTTCGTGGAGGCTGCAGTAATGCTCTCAATGTAAACATAATTGATTTCATCCAGTTTTGGATGATTTTGGGGAGGTGGGGCTTTTTTTTCAAGAGCCAGTGAAATGTAGTGGTTTGAGTGTTAGACTATGACTCTGGAGACCAAGGTTCGAATCTCCCCTTAACTGGTGACCTTGGACGAGTCGCACTTTCTCAGCCTTAGAGAAAGGCAATAACCCACCTCCTCTGGAAAAAACCTGGCCAAGAAAATCAGAGCCACTGTGGTTTAGTGGTTTGAGCATTGGACTAGAACTCTGGGAGACAAGAGTTCGAATCCCTGCCTAGCCATGGAAATTTATTGGGCGGCCTCAGGCAAATCGCATTCTCTCGGAGGAAGGCAAAGTCAAAGTCCCTCTGAACAAATCTTGCCAAGAAATCCCTGTGACTTTAGGGTTGCCATATGTCAGAAATGACACAAAGGCACCCAGCAGAAACAGTAGGTTGGGGCTAAACGGCTAAGCTTGGCCAAAATAAAATAGAATAGAATAAAATATAAAAAATGGGGGCTTGGGAGGCTTGAGGGGGTTGAAAATGCATGGCTCTCATGCACCCCACAAACAGAATTCTCCCCACCTTGGATGCACCCCAACAAAGTTGGTCTCTCCTCCTTCCTCCTCCGTATTCGCCCTTTGCATAATGATTCAGACATCTCAGTTTACCCGAACGTGACAACAAATAATTCTTGTTGAAATCAGCGAAGGGTGGACCTACAGGTAACCTTAACCTGAAACACGTTCTCTCTTTCTCTGTCTGTGTTATTTATTTACATATTTAAACTGAAAGCGGTTGCCTCTAAGACACTTTAAGCTGTTTACAATCCAAACCTTTTACTCCATCGAAAACTGGTAGAACTAGCTGTTGGAGCGGGGCAGGGGGGGAGAAGATGACACACACATACACACACACACACAACAGGAATTTTCCTATTGCTGATCTTCTGCCTTGTTGTGCACGTTGGTAACAAACTGGACACCTCTTGGAGCATGGGAGCGAGAGAAGACGGATGGGTGTTGGGATGGTGATGTTAACCTTGTTTTGTCCATCTCATTTCCGCACTACACTCTTATAGTGCGATTATTCCACTTTCAACATCCTATGGAATCCTGGGGTTTGCAGTTTTGGGAGGGGCCGGCTGGCCCCTCCCAAAACTGCAAACCCCGAATTCCATAGGATATTGAAAGTGGAATAGTCGCACTATAAGAGTGTAGTGCGGAAATGGCCATAATAACCAGGCCAAGTTGTACATTTGGAGCAACCAGGACTGCATCTGCTGTTCCTCCTTTCTTCAGATGCAAGCTGGCTTCTAGGGGGTCACACTTGTGGTTGTGTGGATTGTATGACATTGTCCTATATCTGGACATTTACATGCAAATATTGACAGCACAGGCAAATGTCTTGTGAGTGCTTTGTTGTTGTTTTGTTGGCTCTGTAGTTCTTGTCCTAGCCATTTCTGCACTGGATTGTTATAGTGCTATCATTCCACTTCCAACCTCCTGTGGAATCCTAAGGTGTGCAGTTTAGGGAGGGGCCTTTAGAATTCTCAGCCAGAGAGCTCTTTGTCCTCAGAAAACTACAAAGCCCAGGATTCCATAGGAGGTTGGAAGTGGAATAACAGCCCCAGAACAGTGTAGTGCAGAGAGAAAAGACTATCATTAAATACCAGCATCAGGATTACCTGATATTATCCCATATTATGGGATTTTGAGGTATGATTGTGATAGCTGGACAGTGAAGAAAACTGAGGGGGAGAAAATCAGCTCGTCTGTGGTGCTGGTGGAGAGCTCTATAGATACCACAGACTGACAAAGGCCAATAAATGGACTTAAGGTGGTCCAAGAAATGGCAAACATCCAAGAGGTCTTGAAAACTCAGGGCTGTGGCTTCTTTCATTGACTTTACTGACCATTACCCTCTTTTCCAGGCAATTTTGTGTAGGGTTCAAATTTCTTCTCAGCCATGGAAACCTACCGGGCGACCTTGGGCAAGGCACACTCTCTCAGCCTCAGAGGAAAGCAAAAGGCAATCCCCTATGAACAACTCTTGCCAAGAAAACCCCCTGGTATGGTCACTTTAGGCTTTCCATAAGTCAGAAATGGCTTGAAGGCGCACAACAGCAACAGCTATGACTCTGAAGGGTTCAAATTTCTTCTCAGCCATGGAAACCAGATGGGTGACCTTGGGCAAGTCACACACTCTCAGCCTCAGAGGAAGGCAAAGACACAACCCCCTCGGAACAGATCTTGCCAAGAAAACCCTGTGATAGGGTGACCATAAGTTGGAAACTACTGGAAGCCATATAGCAACAACTACAATGCTCTTTTCTAATGAGTTTCATCATCTCAAGATATGCCCCAAGTATGATAGCCTCAGTTTAGTCCTATTGGCTTCTAGGGACCCGATTTGCTCCAAGTTTATGCCTGTCTGTGAACCGCCCATATCTCCCCAGTCAAATAAACCTATCCAGTGATCAGTTCCATCACTTGCCAGTGTAGCGTCTGTGTTATGAAGCCATTAGCTAATTAAAGCAATTAGCTGCTCAGTTACTTTGTCCATCAATTACCAACCACTGCTCCTCCACCCCTAGTGTTGGTATTATCCAAAGCTAACACCATCACACCTTGATCTTTGCAGCTGCTCTCCCATGTGCTCTCCTTCCCAGCTACGAAATAGGCATTTCCATTGGTAGCTGTGCTGGAACTTATGTGCTCTTGATTTTTCTCGTGTGTTCTGCAGACGCCGCATTTGTTACGAAATGTGCTGGATTGCTTTCCTTTCTTTGAGATGTCCTTTGTCACCACGGTTCTGCGTTTCTGCAGCTCATCATAGCTGCCTGTCTCTCTCTCTCTCTCTTTTTATTTTTAGAATATTATAAAGGGCTTTTGTTCAAAGGTATATTTAGCAGGGGAGTGAAAGGGGAGCGGATCGGCTGGGCGTAAGGGTGAACGTCTCCTTTCTCCTCTGTGTTTTTTCTCATTTGTTCTCCTGACGAAGTGTTCTGAGAAGGGGAAGTATCTTAAAAGAGAGAGAGAGAGAGAGAAAATCCTAACACCAAAATACCAAAATCAGAGAGAGAGAGAGAGATCAAGGAAGGAAAGTTGGAAAGAATACATCTAGGTGTCTATGGCCTTTTCCTTACTAGCCTGTTATAGCGTGGTGATCCCACTTTCAACCTCCTATGGAATCCTGGGGTTTGCAGTTTCGGGAGGGGCCAGCCAGCCCCTCCCTAAACTGCAAACCCCAGGTTCCATAGGAAGTTGAAAGTGGAATCATAGCGCTATAACAGTCTAGTGCAGAAATGGCACAAGAAAGAAGCTTCTCAGTTTACAGAAGTAGGGCATGAAGCAGATGGCTTTTCCTTGTTGTTTGCCTGCAGTATCTGATATTCGGAGATAGACTGTATCTGCACATGGAGGCTACAGCTAATTGCTCCTAGGCCATGACCTGGCCTAAAAATGAATCATTATCTCCTCCTGCCACCTGACCTCATGACCAAAGGCCACGGCTCATATTTAGATTCCATGCATTATTCTCATGTTGTGTGATGAACAGCGACATATACGTATAGTCATGAAAGACCTTGGCAACATTTGCTCGGAGGGGGCTTTGCCCTTTGGCTCCCTCTGAGGCTGAGAGAGTGTGACTTGCCCAAGCTCACACAATAGGTTTCGATGGCTGAGTGGGAATTGTGGTTTCCAGAGTCCAATACCCAAATCCTTCTGCTATGCTGGCTCACCTGCATTGCCTCCCATATTGTTCCATTTTAATTCTAAAGACGCATGCACACATTCCTTCACAACCCACAGATATGGCATGCCCTCCAATATTTCATGGACGAAAACTGGGAACACGTGCGGCCAGAGTGGAGTCAAGATGGCAAAAGTTATCAATGAGAAAGAATGCACCAGCTAAGAAAGGTGCAACATCCATAGGATGTTGAAAGTGGAATAATAGCACTATAACAGGCTAGTGCAGAAATGGTCTAAGTTGAGGACAAAGGGGGAAAGTGGGAGGAGGAGAGAAGCACGTGGACATTTTATAAGAAGTTGAAAAAGAGGGAAGACAGAGGTTTAATCAGAACTATCCTAGCCAGATCAGGACAGTTGGAGAGCACTTTGCTCCCACTTTAATTGCTATCATCCCATGGAATCATGGAATTTATACTTTGCTGAGGCACTTGAGATTTCGGGTAAAAAATGCTAACTAAACTGCACCCTCTCAACTACCAATTTCTGCTGTTTTGATGTCTAGTCTGGCATGGTTTCTCCATACAGGGGGCAAGGAGCAAGAAGGTGTCTCGGACACCCAAAAGTCTGCCCGAGTTGAGCCACTCGCTTCCCATGTTCGGGTGAACATGAACAAACAACCCCAAATATGCCTTTTGGGAAATGCAAGAACAAGGGAATGCATTCCTCCGCCTTCTCCCCTTGGGCTACCTATGGCCCAAAGCCTTTTTTTCAGCAGTTAACCCATCTCTGCTTCCTTCTCCAGAAGCCTGTGGAGCTTTCCAAGCCAAACCGCCCCCCTCCCACTGCCGACGAAATCTCCTGGGTAAACAACATCCCTGCCTCTCCGCCTACTGCGGCTGTAGGAGCTTGTTTCCTGGGCCTCTTAAAAAACATGTTTTCTCCCTTTTCTTTTCATCTGATCTCTCCACATTCCCACACTTTGTAGCCCTTCCGCTCCATCCCCAAAGGGAAAATGAACTTGGAGTAGATGGGAAAGGGCAGACTTGTGGTCTGTGTGGGCCATAGAGTGCCCCCATCAGCCTTTTTCCTGGGTCCTGGGGACCCTCCTGGGACATTTCCGCACTAGGCTGTTATAGTGCTATTATTCCACTTTCATCATCCTATGGAATCCTAGGGTTTGCAGTTTAGGGAGGGATCTTTGAGGATGGCCTTTGATAGGGGATATGCTAGGATTGTGTGTAGTAGAAAACTTTCCACTCATGAATCCTTTGAAGGGGAGAATGGACGCCCAGTAACAATTTTTTCTTCAAAATGATATGCCTGCTTCCTCCCACCCCTGACTATGCCGTTACAGGACTATGATATGCCTTTGATTACCATGGAATCCAGGGATTTGTAGTTTGGTTGTGGGAGATACAATTTTCTGGATGAAAGTTCTGAGCACAAAACTACAAACCCCAGGATTCCCTGGAACTGAGTTGTGCAAGTTAGAGAGGTATGGAAGCGCTTTAATAGTGTTGTGTGACTCTCCATGATCCAGGATCTATAAGCCTTCCACACCAGACTGTTATAGTGCTATTATTCCACTTTTGACATCCTATGAAATCCTGGGGTTTGCCTCTAAGGCCCCTCCCTAAACTGCAAACCCCAGGATTCCATAGGATGTTGAAAGTGGAATAATAGCACTATAGCAGTCTGGTGTGGAAATGGCCCTGAACTACCCACTCTGCTGTTTAATGTTTTAAAAAATGTCATTTTAAGAAAACCAGAAGTGGCTTCTGTCTACTTCCAGTTTCGAGGGTAGCCCATTTGGGAAGATCCCAGGGGTACAAAATTGGCCCCTGAATCCCCCCCCCAACAGTTGCCCACCCTGGTGTAAACAGTTTCCAGTGACTTTCAGAAGTTAGTTTTAAAGGGAAATTTTAGAAGCCTTTTGGCTGGATCTTTCCAAATGCTATGCCATTATTTTCTCAATCCATGATTGTTGTTCCCACCCGAGAAAAAGTAACAGAAAATGCACAAACTGAAATAAGAATCAATGTAAAGAGTTACTTTTTCAAAACGGAAGGGATGTAAAGAGTTACTTTTTCAAAACTGAAGCACAGAAGGTAATCAGCAAGCAACAAATAGCATTCGCAACCAGTGTAAAGAGTTACATATTTCAAACTGTCGCAGGTAAGAGAATGGAAAGCAACATAATAGAAAAGGGAAAATCAGCCCGAACAACCAACGTAAAGAGCTATTTATTCAATATTTTAGTGAATATGGGCGTCTTTCCAAGTGCTGCAATGCATAACAGGAACTGATTACTTTCTATAAAGTAACTTGCCAAGTTCTTGTTCTCACTCTCCAGGCTACATGGAAACCACAGGCTTTGACCCTGGCATCAGCTTTGAAGCATCTCTTGCCATGGCTTTCTATTAGCTGTTCACTTTGTCCTGACAGCAAATTCTTATGAATTGTTGCGTTGTTGAAAAGGATAGCGGCTTTCCATATTATTGTAGATCCTGTTTGTAATTTTTACAATCAGTTCAGTCTCTTGTTCCTTGGGTGAGATATACCCTAAACCATATGTGCTCGACTCTCCAATTGTATGTTCACAACACCCCTGCAAGGAAGGTTAGAATCATAGAATCATAGAATCATAGAAATGTAGAGTTGGAAGAGACCCCAGGGGCCATCCAGTCCAACCCCCTGCCATGCAGGAACACCCTCAAAGCACTCCTGACAGATGGCCATCCAGCCTCTGCTTAAAAACCTCCAAAGAAGGAGACTCCTCCACACTCCGAGGCAGCATCTTCCACTGCCGGACAGCCCTGACCGTCAGGAGGTTCTTCCTGAGGTTCAGGTGGAATCTCCTTTCCTGCAGCTTGAATCCATTGCTCCTTGTCCTGGTCTCTGGAGCAGCAGAAAACAAGCCCTCTCCTTCCTCTACATGGCATCCCTTCAAATATTTAAACATGACTATCCTGTCCCCTCTTAACCTTCTCTTCTGCAGACTAAATATACCCAGCTCTCTAAGTCTATCCTCATAGGGCTTCATGGCTTCCAGGCCTCTCACCATTTTGGTCACCCTCCTCTGGACTTGCTCCAGCTTGTCAATATCCTTCTTGAATTGGGGAGCCCAGAACTGGACACAGTATTCAAGATGAGGTCTAACCAAAGCAGAGTAGAGTGGTACCAGTACCTCCCTCGATCTAGACACCATACTCCTAGCGATGTAGCCGAGAATTGCATTGGCTTTCTTGGCTGCTGCATCACACTGCTGACTCACGTTCAGCTTGTGGTCTATGAAGACTCCTAGATCCCTTTCACACGTACTGCTATCCAGCCACGTGTCCCCCATCCTATATTTCTGTGTTAGGTTAGGCTGAAGATTACCTGAATAACTTCAAGTCTGGGTGGTAGTGTGCATTTACATTTTAATAATCTGGCAGGGCATTCTAGCCACTAATCCACACTCCCTCTCAATCAAGAGAAGCATCTCTACCTCTGTTTTTACTATAATGAAGGCTCTACTCCTACTGTCTTCAATCTGTTTTCTCAGATCTCTCTGCACCTACATCTCTCCACCTTGTACATCCTTCTTTTTGCATGCAAAACATCTGTTTTCTTTTTATAAACAAGACTGCAAAACATTTAGTAACCTTTTAAAAAAATTACTGGCTTCCTAAGTCTGCTAAGCTTCTGTTTCCATGCTAACCAGTGTGCAGAAACATATGCTATTTCTGCACTAGACTGTTATAGTGCTATTATTCCACTTTCAACATCCCATGGAATCCTGGACTTTGCACTTTAGGGAGGGGGCAGGCATTTGGAATTCTCAATAAGAGAGCTCTTTGGTCTCGTGATGCTGAAAGTGGACCACCAGAACTATAACAGTGTAGTGAAGAAAGGAACGCAAGAACAACCATCTTTTCCAGAGAGTTGTGTCGTCTCGTGATGTGTCTAAAGTACTATAGCCTCAGTGTCATCATTTTGGCTTCTAGGGGGAAATCAGGCTTTATTTGTTCTTGAACTCATTTATTCGTCTCTATGGCAGTCCAAGATTATCCATCCTATGTTTTAATATTTTCAGTGAAGGAGAATCTGCCACTTTCTGAAGGAGTCTTTCACATTCCAAGCATTGTCACATTGTCTTACTAATGTTTAATCAGAATCTCCTTGCAGTCGGAGTCCATTGGTTCAGGTCCTTTCCTCTAGAGCAGCTGAAAACAGACTTGCTCCATCTTTCACATGGCATCCCTTCAGATGCTTGAAGATGGCGATTGCATTGCCTCTCTGGCCATTTCCACACTAGCCTGTTATAGTGTGATGATTCCACTTTCAATATCCTCTGGAATCCTGGGGTTTGCAGTTTCGGGAGGGGCTGGCCGGCCCCTCCCGAAACTGGAAACCCCAGGATTCCAGAGGATGTTGCAAGTGGAATCATCGCACTATAACAGGCTAGTGCAGAAATGGCCATAGTACTATTATTCCACTTTCAACCTCCTGTGGAATCCTGGCCTCTCCCTAAACTGCAACCCCAGGATTCCAGAGGATGTTGAAAGTGGAATCATCACACTATAACAGGCTAGTGCAGAAATGGCCATAGTACTATTATTCCTCTTTCAACCTCCTGTGGAATCCTGGCCTCTCCCTAAACTGCAACCCCAGGATTCCATAGGATGTGGAAAGTGGAATAATAGCGTTATAACAGTCTAGTGCGGAAATGGCCAAAAATTTGCTCTTTGGTTGCAAAAGTTAGCTGTTGAGGGAGCTGGTGAGTTAAAGTAGTTTAGAAATCAGGGGGAAAGGAAGAAAGGGAGAAGGGGAGGGGGCGGAAGGGAAGGAGAGGACCTTTTTCTTCCTCTCCAACCAGCTTGTTCCAACACGTCCCTTGGAATCCTCTGCCTGCATCCGTACCCACATCTGAAGTGAATCACTCGCCCAGCCCATCAGGCCTTTGCCTGCTCTCGCTGGCTGCTGCAATGTGTGGGTGACACAGAAACTATCCAGGAGGAAGGGAAGTGCTTGAATACTCAATGAGTTTTGTTTCAGTTGCATAAATCTTACTTCTCAATCGCTGGGTTTGCCAAGAAGCTGCGACTCTGTAGGGAACCCACAAGGCAAAAAAAATATACATATATATATGTATCTGTGGTACGATAGCTGAGCACGGCTCGGTTATTTCATCAAACGAGCTTTAAGTAAGGCAGATTAAATCTCTCAATTAGTCACTTTTCAGAAGACTAAAACAAGAGTTGTAATAATAGGACTGAACGATGGCTGGGTTGAACAATATTTACAATAAGTAAAACAAACAGGATTGTACCAATTTTGATGCTTATGGGATGCATGTATGTGTCTTGGCGAAGGCCATTTCCACACTAGACTGTTATAGCGCTATTATTCCACTTGCAACATCCTATGGAATCCTGGGGTTTGCAGTTTAGGGAGGGCCCTTTGAGGGTATTTGAAGGCTTTTGAGGCCCCTCCCTAAACTGCAAAACCCAGGATTCCATAGGATGTTGAAAGTGGAATAATAGCACTATAACAGCCTAGTGTGGAAATGGCCACAGTCTGCAGAAAGGGTGGAGGCAGAACTTGGGATTTGCTTCAGTGAGGCCAAATGGTGGGAGATCTAGAACAGACAAAGGAAATAATTCTTCAGATAGTGCATAGTTAGATTGTGGAATTTGCTACCACGAGATGGCTGCTACCACAGGATTGGTACCACAAAATGGACAAATCCACAGGAATGGGTCAGAGAACAGATCAATGCTTGTCATGCCTCTTTTTGGATTATTTATTAATTAAAATATTTATACCCTGCGCTATATCAGGAGATCTCAAGGCAGCTTACAAATAGCATTACGGTTCCCAGAATCCCCCAGCCAGTATGGTCCCAGAATCCCCCAGCCAGTATGGTCGCTGACCATCTGGCTAGGAATTCTGGGAGTTGAAGTCCAAACAAGGGGCTACTGCACTGTGGGTTTCCTGACCGTTTACCTCTGCAGAAACAAAATGTTGAACTAGACCCAAATTCAAATCCTACAGGGTTCTTTTTCTGTTCTTACCAATGCCAAATGAATATTTTTGTGCAATTACTCTAACTGGATCATCTATGAAGACTGCAAACCTTAGATCACTTATTCAAAACTAAATCCCACTACTGGATTTACTGGATTTACTGAATCAGATGCAAATCCCGCTGGATTTACTGCTCTTGAATAAATACATCTGGGATTGCACTGCCCAGATTACAGCCTGATTTTAATATAGTTAAAAATATTTAAACTATTTTTACCCAGCTTTATTGCCGAGCCTCCGAGCTCACTGACAGAAGTAGAAGAGAGCCACAAATGAACACACAGCACTTTAAAAAAAACAATCTAAACATACAATGCAAGGACAAGAAATAGCATCAAGATTCAGGGAGTGATAAAATATAGAGGAAATCCATTGAATACCTGGGAAAATGCAACCGTTTTGAAGTGGCACCTGAAAGGTAGAAAAATAGGTACTCAGAAAGTATTCCACCATTGGAGTACAAATGCTGAGCAGGCATTGCTGTTGGTTATGTCTTGCCTAATGTCTAAATGTAGAGACACTGATACCCTCCAAAATTTCATAAATGAATACCAGGACACATGTGGTCAAGCAGCATCAAAGTGTGGTCAAGATGACAAAGGCCATTTCCGCACGACACTCTTATAGCGCGATGATTCCACTTTCAACTTCCTATGGAATCCTGGGGTTTGCAGTTCCGGGAGGGGCCGGCCCAGGATTCCATAGGAGGTTGAAAGTGGAATCATCGCGCTATAAGAGTGTCGTGCGGAAATATTCAAAGGTTATCAGTGAAGAAGAACATGGAAGTTAGGAGAGACTGAAGCACTTTGCTTTTGCTTGAGTCTACTGGAAGGAGTAGGGCCATTTCTGCACTACACTGTTATAATGTTATTATTCCACTTTCAGCATCCTGTGGAATTCTAGGGTTTGTCGTTTAGGGAGGCCAACGAGCTCTCCGGCTGAGAATTCTCAAGGCTCCTCCTTAAACTGCAAACTCCAGGATTCCGTAGATGGTTCAAAGTGGAAAAATAGCACTATAACAGTCTAGTGCAGAAATGGCCCCAGAATCCACCCCCTCCTCTCTTTTCAATCTGTCTCTGGCCATTTCCGCACTAGACTGTTACAGCGCTATGATTCCACTTGCAACATCCTATGGAATCCTGGGGTTTGCAGTTTCGGGAAGGGTTGTCCGGCCCCTCTCGAAACTGCAAACCCCAGGATTCCATAGGATGTTGCAAGTGGAATCATAGCGCTATAACAGTCTAGTGCGGAAATGGCCCCAGTTTGCAGCAATTGAAGTAAGCAGAGGACAAAAGAGAAAAGTGGGAGAAAGAGAGACAGGCTGGACATTTTAAAAGCAGCTGAGAGCGTGTGATGACAAAACAACTAATTGGGACTGTCTTTGCCAAATCAGGACAGTTGGAGGGTATGCTACACCCAGAACTGAGTGTCAGATGGTGATCTGAAGATACCATCAAGATAAGGTGGTTTTGAAATGTCCTCTTTCCAGACCACTTAAGAGCTTTATGTTATCAGTGTGCCAAGGCTTCTCCTCCTAAAGGGTGTGGCTGAGTAACTCCCATTGAGTACGCAAGGAAAGGGAATAAATGCCATGTGCTGGCTGGGGGATGATGGGAGTTGTAGTGTGACATAGAAAGAAAGTGCCAGGTTGTGGAAAGTGCCCATGTACAAAGTAGACCATTGAAATGACCCAGGCTAAGGTGGCTTCATATGCCTGCCGTGAAAAGGTAGATTACATTAACATCTCAAAGGAGTAAGAGGCAATCTGGAGGCTCAAGGGCTACAAAAACAGCCACGGAGGGCTGGCTTTGGCTGCTGGGCTGCCCCTTGCCCACCCCTGCTGTGGAACATCCAATGTGTAGCTGTACAAAGTCTGGAGGGGGGGTTGTGAGTACAGGGGAGACTTTTAACTGGTGTGCCTTCTTTGGCCACAACACTACATAGAAGAGAAACATTTCTTTTCGTAAAATTCCCTCCTTTGCTCAACCATAAAAGGCGCTAGAATCCTTTCTCTCGCCCCGAATCTGCGCATGCATGCTCTTTTTCCTCCTTTGTATGGTCATCCAATGGACGGGGCTGTTTGTTTTCTGTAGACAGAAGAAATGCTTGCATCTTCCCCTGAAAGTGGTGCATTTCTTCCCCTTGCCATTGTCCCAAACCCATGAGAAGGAGCATGAAAGGAGCAACTTCACGAGAGAGACCTGTTTCCTCCCTCTTTTCCTTTCTCCCCCAAGGAATTTTCCTTTGCGTCTCTCTCCTTGCTTAGCAAGGCAGATCCCTCTTGCCGCTGGGTTGCCAAAGGGTTAACTCTTGCACCTGCTGAAGTGTACCTGTCTCCTGGCACCTGTCCCCTTCAGCCAATCAGAAGCGAGAGCTGAAGATAAACTACCTGTCAGAGGAATGCCTGCACCACATAAACCTCTAACCTGAATCAAACTTCTTCACTTTACAGGTGATGTCTCTGTTTGGAAGGTGCTAGGCAAGGTTGGACGTGAAACTCAGAAGCCCTCATTTGCTGGCAAGGGATTGGAAGACTTTGGTGGAACATGTCGAATGAGATTGAGTAAGTCGATTGCTTTTTATTGCTCTGAAGTATTTCCCCCAATGTGTGCGGAGGATTTTGACGGAGGCAGAGGTTGCATGACTCAAGGCATTCCCTTCTGAAAGGAAGCATACAGAGAGAAGAAGGAAAACTGTAAGATTGGGAGCGTACACTGTTTCTGCATTGTGGTTTGGCAAATTATGGCTGTTCTCCTTAACAAGAGCTAATTTTTGCAGTGTATACTGCTTTAATACCCCGGTTTGTTTCACATGAAATAAGCAATGGCAATATTTTCTGGGGAAAATCCAAGGCTAGAAACATTTGACAACACATTCACTGGGTAAAAATCCACTCTCTCCTCTCTCTTCCTTCACTTTGAGGCAAACCGAGTGTGCAAATGCTTTAACCTTAGCAAGATCCTGCCCCAAGCTTTTAAATTCTGAATCCCAACAGCTGAAAAGGATGTTGCCAGTTTCTGTCCTCTTTCCCTTTTCTCTGAAATTGTAGTTCCTTCATGAAAATTCTCATGGAGGTATACAAGTTTGGAAATGTTTTATTTTTCTTCAGTAAGGCTTTGCCTAGAATATGTATAGTTTTGGGTAGGGATCCAGAAATTTTTTTTCAGTGCACACGGAATTCTGGAAATTTTGGAAAGTGGTTCTGAATCAACGCGAGGGAATGTGTGGATGATATTTGGAAATAAATACTCTCTATTACAATGAAAGTGTGCAATAGATGGGAAACTCCCACATGGCTTTAGATCCCAAATATTGTGGATAATGTTGATTTGAGGGATTTCAGAGTTCTACTGCTGCTTAGCCATTGTGGAATTAAATAGTTGCTGAAAGTCATCCATACCTCTGTTTTGCAATAGCTGGTTTGTAGGATATAGCGATGGGTAAATAAGGATCTTGTTTTAATAAATGTCGTTTTATGGATTCTGGTGAGAAGATTGCCTCTGGAACAGGGTGATCCCATGAATATTTTCTGAGAAATAAACCCCACAGGTGTCAATGAGATTTATCCACCTAAGTGTGCATAGGATTGCATCCGATCTTTTTGCGTGGCAAAACAGTTTTGTGGCTCCTGAAGGACGAACGCACACAAGTGTTTGTCGGCAAGCGTTCTGCTTTATCTGACGTGTTTGGAATATGGAAGATTTCCAAAAGGGAGAGCTGACTCCTTACTTGTGTTGACTCAGCGAATAACATCATCTGAAGACAAAGGGTGGCATCCTGGCAGCGTTGGAGCTGGCTTGCGCCAGTGACTCACCCAAAAGCACTTCCTTAGCAGAACTCTAGCTAGGGAAAATGGGTTTTCATCCACAGTGGCTTCCAGTGAAGTGTGCCTGTTGTTTTTTTTAAAAAGGTTGAAACCTTTTTAGTGTATGTTGTTGTCATACGTCTTCAAGTTGACTCTGACTTACGGTGACCCTATCACAGTTTTCTTAACACATTTCCGCACTAGACTGTTATAGCGCTATGATTCCACTTTCAACAGCTGGCCCCTCCTGAAACTGCAAACCCCAGGATTCCATAGGATGTTGAAAGTGGAATCATGGCGCTATAAAAGTCTAGTGCGGAAATGGCCCTAGTGAAATTTCCTGGGGATGAGTATTACCCTGGCTTTTCTCTGATGCTGATGGAGTGTGACTTGCTGAAGATCACCCAGTGGATTTCCGTGGTTGGGTGGGGATTCGAATCCTAGACTTGTGGGGTCCTAGTCAAACCACTAAACCATGCTGGCTTGGAGGTGAATATCTGCCTGGTATACACATGTATCTGATATCACTTTTCTGAGATTTGACGAGTAAAGAAAGTACCATGCACATAGATGGCTGTAATTTATTTATTTATTTATTTATTTATTTATTATTTATTTAAATGATGATGATGAAGGCAACAACAACAACAACGTTTCAGGATCTATCCCCCGTAAAACTGGGATTCGCTTCCCCTTCCCTTCCAATCCCACCATTGTTGCAACTGCCCCCCAACTCCTTACTGTTTTCCGTGCCCCACTGAACAAATTTCGGGGCCACTGGAGACCTGCAAAAGGAAGAGGAGGGGAGTATTGCCAATTTGGATGAAAACACTGCAACACAACTACCATGGACATTAAAGAATGTGTGACACTTGGTCTTAAAAGAGACCCTGCCTGTTTCATTTGGTGGAATTCTTGATTTAAGTGTGATGCTTAAGAGGCATCTTGATATTTCGCTCTGCATAAGTGGCCATTGAATCTAAAGATTAAGGAAAGCTTTTCCTATCACACTCAATCTTTGTTGGCGGATTAATACGCAAGCTTCCAGGTTACGCAGTAAACTCTTTGTCAGGCTGAATGGAATGCAGCCATCTTATGCAAATCCTGATTGATTGCTCTTATCAGAAGTGCAGCCACTGCTCCAGGTAGGCTGTGGCCAGAGTCAGAGCTTTAGCATGCGCAATGCGAAACCATCAGCCTTGCGACAGAGGCAGAAGACAGTGGCCACCAGGGGGTGAGAGATTATGGGAAGATCATGCTCTCCGTTTGAGTCACTGTCTTGTTGGATTGCAAATTCAGATGCACAGTTCACCATATTTTCTGATGCCAAGGAAGAACGCGTGAGGGCAGAGTTAAGTCTGAACGTTAAGAGGACAAAAGATAACGATCACAAATTATTTGCATGGAGGATGAAGACACTGAAGTCGTTAGAAGATCTTCTATACCTCGTCTCAGTGATTCATCAGAATGAAGACTGTAGCGAAGAAGTCAGAAGACTTGGAAGAGCAGCTACAAAGGAACTGGACAAGATCCTGAAGTGTAAGGAGATATAATTGAATTCTAAAGGGAAGATTATCCATGCCATTGTATTTCCAGTTTTTATGTACGATAGAGAAAGGCGATAGGAAGAGAATCAACTCACTTGAAATGTGGTGCTGGAGGAGAGTTTTGCGCATACCTTGGACTGCCAAAAGACAAATGTGTCGGTCTAGAGCAACTCAAGCCTGAACTCTCCCTAGAAGCTAAGATGACTAAACTGAGATGGTCATACTTGGCCATATGAAAAGACATGACTTGCTAGAGACGCCAATCATGCTTGGTAAGGTGGAAGGCAGTGGGAAATGAAGAGGACCACCTTAGAGGTGGACAGACTGAGGCCATTTCCGCACTAGCCTGTTATAGTGCGATGATTCCACTTTCAACCTCCTCTGGAATCCTGGGGTTTGCAGTTTCGGGAGGGGCCGGCCGGCCGGCCCCTCCCGAAACTGCAAACCCCAGGATTCCAGAGGAGGTTGAAAGTGGAATCATCGCACTATAACAGGCTAGTGCGGAAATGGCCTCAATCAAGAAAGACACATCTCTGAATCTGCAAGACCTGAGCAGGGTGGCTGAAAACAGGGTGACTTAGAGGTCCCTCAAGACCAGGGTCGCTGTAAGTTGAAATTGACTTGACAAGAGTTAATAGCAACAATAACATGCTCCTCTTTTTTTTTTTTAAATATAATATGAATGATTGCCTGTTCTTATGCATCTGGTGAAACAGACTGTTGTCGACTAAAACTTATGCTGAAGACTTCCTACTGTGTTCCTTTATGTTCTTTGCTATCTCTTATAAGCACATAGACTTAGCCTCCTTCAATCTTGGTGTTGGGGAAAAAGGTTGGACCTTAGTACTAATACTGTGGACATCTTCACTTTTGGTTCCCAACTGTTTCTGCTAACTTTGCCCCTCTGTCTATAAGAACAACCAGAGCCTTTGTGTGTGAGAGAGAGACAGGGGGTGGGAGCAGAGATGAAGTCATGGGAATGCCTTTGCTCCTTTAATTCTTTTTTTGGATCGGGATGTTACTCCGTATGATCTAGGAGTGCATCCAAGAAACAAGTTGGCAGCCCTCATTGAGCGGTTGTAATCTACATTTTCTTTTATGTTTTTTTTAAATAGGGCAACTTTTTTACCCTGCAAAATTAGAATTAAGGACGTCCCTACCTGCAGAGAAACCTAACACTGTAATTCTCATAATAATAACTTAAAATGTTATGTGGGCTTTTTAAAAAAAGTTGCTCCAGGCATCTTACCTATGTGAACTTGGCACTCTTGTAGGAACACTTTATGATTGCGCCTCTCTTAGTATGACTCTCAACTTCTGTTCAAGCTGCTAGTAGCAGTTGGTGGCTTCCATGTCTATGGAGGGATGACAAATCTGCTCCTGGTTTTAGTCTGAACTATCCGTTGGCTAATGGAAATGCTGAAGATTCATCTCTTCGGATAACTCCACTAAACTTGGATCAGACTCCACAGTCTGGTCACTGCCAACAGTCCCATTCAACCTTCTCTGTCCATGTCAAAGACGCCATTAAGCAAACTCTTACCTGCTCAAAAAGTTTGTGTAACAAACAGCAATGTGGGTTTTTTTAGGTTTTTTTTTAATCTTTTTGTCCAGGAGTAGGAATTGTGTGGTCCTGCAGGTGTTGTTGGAGTGCAAATCCCAGAATTCCTCACCATTGGCTGTGCTTGCTAGGCTGCTGGGGGGTGCACTTAAGTGGCATCTGGAGGACCAAAGGGTTCCCTGTCTTATACTTTCAGATCTACAGATCTGATCCAGTGACTCTTACATCTTGTTGCTGCTTGGTTTCTATGGCCAGAGGCATGTGGTATATACACCAAAAAGTTGCTTGCTAAAGCAAAACTTCTAGACTGGGAACAAGTTGAGCCTACCTCTGTTGGGGTACAGAGAGAAATAGCAAGTTGCGGTTAGTTGCCATCAAGAGAACTTTGACTTATGGCAACCCTATGGATGAGAGACCTCCACGGGTTTGACTCCAGCTCAGTTTTTGCAAATTTAGAGTAGCTATGGCCACCTTGAGTTAGTATTCTGCTGATTGTGCTTTATCTATTCCTGTGGTCTTCCACACTACCAAGCCACATCTTTTCCAATGTGTCATGTTGCACACTCAAAGTACAATAGCCTCTGTTTAGTCATTTTCACTTCTGGTGAGAATTCAGACTTGATTTGCACTTGGACACGTGGCATCCATAGAGCTCCTGGGCTTTGCCATTTAGAGAGGGGCCTTTGAGGATTCCATAGGACGTTGAAAGCGGAATAATTGCACTATATCAGTCTAGTGCGGAAATGGCCATAGAGGGAGGCTAAATGCAAGATCTGAGGGCAACATGATTCAATAATCCTTCCCTGAAATGGCTTTGCTCAGTTCTGACATTGCTTTTATACGAAACTCAGGTTTCAATGAATGCTGAATGACAAAACTTATCAGAGAGCCAGTATAGCGAAACACATTTCTTGGTATGGTTGTCAAGGCTGGGCAGTGAAGAAAGCTGACAGGAAGAAAATCAGCTCCTTGGAAGTGTGTTGCTGGGGGAGAGTTCTGCAGGTACCCTAGACTGCTAAAAAGATGAACGGGTCAAAGAGCAAACCAAGCCAGAACTCTCACCAAGAATCAAAGGTGATGAAACTGAGGCTTTCATACTTTGGAGATATCGTGAGATGGCATGACTCACAAGGAAAAATGGTGATGCTCAGTGAAGTTGAAGGCAGTGGGTGAAGAGAAAGACCATGTCACAGATTTTTCTTGTTCATGCCTCCAAGTTTTCTCCAACATATGGTGACCCTATCTTAGGGTTTTCTTAGCAAGGTTTATTCAGAAGAGGTTTGCTCTTGTCTTCCCTTTAGGCTGAGAAAATGCAGCTTGCCCAAGTTCACCCAATATGTGTGTATGTGCCTCCAAGTTTCCTGCTGACTTATGGGGATCTCATGAATTTCACAGGGTTTTCTTAGGCAAGGAATACTCAGAGGTGGTTTTGCCAGTTCCTTCCTCTGAAATATAGCCTACAGCACCCGGTATTCATCGGTAGTCTTCCATCCAAGTACTAATCAGAGCTGATCCTGCTTAGCTTCCAAGGTCAGACAGGATCCTGTGCCTCGGGTATTTAGGCAATATACCAATGGGAAAAGAGTAAGGAAAGGAAAAAGGACTCCACAGATAGATTCTATCAAGGAACCTGCAGTTGCCCGGATTTTGCAATACCTGAGCTGGGTTGTAGATGACCAGGGCTCTTGAAGGTCTCTGATTTATACGCTCTCCAGAGGATGAATCCATTTTAGTAGCAAGCAACAGCAACAACAGCGCAATGCAAACATAACTGCCATCAGACCAAGACCTTATTTTGGTTTTGCTTAGCATAAATCCCCACGTGAGAAGTTATGTTTGAAATGTGCTGTGTGCGTCTTGTGTTGAAATGCAGTGGTGCACAGCTAAAAGCATATTTGCATGTTCATCCACAGGCCCTGTAGCACCACATTTTCAATGGTGCTGAATGCACAACTCTTTTTCTGCAATGTTGTGCTCACTGGGAATTTTCCACATTTGGGAGGAAAAAAAGATGTCCTGGCTGTTTTCATAGGGGACTTGTGTGCCAAACACTGAGAGGATTCCACCCCGGGCTAATTCTCCAAGCCCAAGTTGGCATGTTGATGTATAATTTGGCCAAGCAAAAAGGGTCCCACATATTGAGGCACAGAGGTGTGGCAAAGGGGTCATCCAGATGAGTCTCCATATCATCTCAGAGATAATTTTTGTAAAAAAATAGCCCTGCCTTTCATCAGTGAGCATATCGGCCAGGTGTTCTGCAAGTCTCAAAAGGGATCCGTCACGTATATAATTTTATTCCTGATTCTCCAAACAGTCCTAACTTGACACAGGCTGAATATAAAGGGAGAGAAGGTACAGTTGAAGGCAGGGATGCCTCAGACAGACCCAACAGGCCGTTTCCCATCCTTTCAATACCTCTGTTGCCCCTTCTAGCCTGGAAAAAACTGGACTTTTTCACCTACCTCTCCTTCCATTTGGGTGAAGGTGTATTTGAGATCCAGTCTACACCGGTAACAAAATAGATATTTTTTAAGACAACAGCTTCCAGAATCCACAGCCAATGACTATGCTGGCTGGGACATTCTAGGAACTTAAAGATTAAAGTAAGTTTCCCAAGCTCGAAACAAAACAAGGTGGTGAACAAGCCATCTAGTTGTACCACTAGAGTCTGGGTTGAATGATTTGTACCACTGCAGGTGTGGGGTGCCCTTTCTGAAGGCTTCCCTCCCATTTTGAGTTGGCATCTGCAAGCAGAAAGCTGGTACCTAAAGCAAGATTCTAGGCCAAAGCACTTCCCTGCTGTGCTAGCTTTCTACCTGCAGGGAGTTTCCCTCCATTCAGCAAATTCACCTCCAGTCTACGGTAGAGTTTTGTCACCTGATTCTGCTGGACACATAAGATGGGCCTTTCATTGTTTGTTGTTGTTGGGTGCCTCCAAGTCATTCCTGACTTAGATGAACCTCTTGTGGGGTTTTCTGGGTCTGAGAGTGTGTGACATGCCCAAGGTCACCCAATGAGTTTCCATGGCTGAGCCTGGAATTCAACCCTGGTCTGCAGGATTGTAGTCCAACATTCAAACTACTCCACCGTGGCCTTTTCCATACCAGACCGTTGTAGTGCGATCATTCCACTTTCAACACCCTATGGACTCCTGGGGTTTGCAGTTTAGGGAGGGGCCTTTGAGAATTCCATCGGATGTTGAAAGTGGAATAATAGCACTGTAGCAGTCTAGTGTGGAAATGGACCGTGATGGCTCTCCTACCCCACCTGAGATGCAGTGCTTTCCCATGGAGTTAATTCACACAACCGTTTGCCACTCCAGTGGGCAATATAAGCCAGTTTTGGAGGGGTCTGGAAATCAAGGAATAGACATGTGGGCCTGGACAAGCAGAACTCAAATTAGAAACATCAAGGTTGACTTAATAGAATTATTGACAAACCTAAGGCTATTTCCGCATGAGACTGTTATAGCGCTATGATTGCACTTTCAACCTCCTATGGAATCCTGGGGTTTGCAGTTTCGGGAGGGGCCAGACGGCCCCTCCCGAAACTGCAAACCCCAGGATTCCATAGGAGGTTGAAAGTGCAATCATAGCGCTATAACCGTCTAGTGTGGAAATGGCCTTAGTTTATCCTGCATAATGTGTGACAACAAGCCAACAGTCTTGCTTGACCGGGACAGCAAAATACGACAGTGACTCTCTTTAATTTGCTTCAGCCTCTGTTCCTCAGAAAGAAAAATAAGGGAAGAAAAATACAGATTCCTTTGTACGTCACTGAAGCAGAGACCAAACTTTTTGCTTTTTTCCCTGAGCTCGCAGTCCGTGGGAGTCCCTGAAAGAGTTAACTAAAAGCTGCTCCCTGATGTGGTTTTGTGGTCGAAACCATGATTGCCAGGAGCAAATTTTTGTCAAGCAACAGGGCGTGCTATTAAAATGTTGAGTTATGCTTTTGGTGAATGAAAAGGTTAAAGCCCTTTATTAACACACACAAGGGTTTGTCCTGCCCGACAGAAAGCTGTTGTTATTCCTCCCCCTCTACCTCACACACACCTTTTCTTTTGTAAAAAGAAAATTATACACAATTCTCTTTGGAAAAAAGATGTGATGCTATAGAAAGAGTTTACAAAGGGACCTTTTTTTGAAAAAGAAAATACATGCAGTACTTTTTTTTTTTTCTTTTTAAATGCAGAGGTTTCTGGGTTGCGCTGCATTCAATAATAGCATTATTTATAACAGCATCATTTTCACTGCCAGGCGTAAGGAAGGAATATTGCTTTCTGAAGCGAGATCTCAGAAGATGCTTCAGATGTATTTGAGAGACCACCGGCCAAGTTCCGTGTTGTGTTGTTGTTGCGTGCCTTCAAGTTGCTTCTGACTTATGGTGAATTTAAGGCAAACCTATCATAGGGTTTTCTTGGCAAGATTTGTTCAGAGGGGGGTTGTCTTGGGCTCCCTCTGAGGCTGAGAGAGTGTGACTTACCCAAGATCACCCAGTGGGTCTCCAGGGCTGATTCAAGTACTAGCCTCTTTCCGCACTAGAGTGTGATAGCACTATGATTCCACTTTCAACATCCTATGGAATCCTGGGATTTGCAGTTTCGGGAAACTGCAAATCCCAGGATTCCATGGGATGTTGAAAGTGGAATCATAGCGCTATAACACTCTAGTGCAGAAAGGGCTCCAGTCTCCAAAACTGTAGTCCAATGCTCAAACCACTGCAACACTGGCCAATTTCCATAAGGTCCTATGAGTTTGCTGGTTGCAGGATTCTGCCAAAACATGGAAGCCCTGGTTGGATTTTCAGATTTTCTTCCATTTATTACATAATCATGTATTAAATCTATACCCCGCCTTTCTCCCAAGATGGGACCCAAAGCAGCTTAGAACAAAATTGTAAGCATCATCGCTAATGTAATAGATAGTACCAAAATTTAAAAAGTATTAAACAACGAATGCATTTAGAACTGGATCAAATTCAAAAACCTCTTCATAGGTTGTACCTATGAAGTGGCCATCACATGCATTCTGAGAGTGAGGATGGGCTTTGGGCTTTGCACCTGCTGTTGGGTGCATGGCTACCTGGCCATATTGCTTTTGCAGAAGTAGCTACCTCTGAGTAAAGCCATTTCTGCACTAGACTGTTATAGTGGTATTATTCCACATATACCATCCTATGGATTCCTGGGGGTTGCAGTTTAGGGAGGGGCCCTGAAGGCCCCAAAGGGCCCTCCCTAAACTGCAAACCCCAGTAATCCATAGGATGGTATAAATGGAATAATGACCTAAGACAGCTGGGTGTCCCAATGGTTCAGAAACTTGGAGTGTTGAAAGATCCTCTCCCCCATGTAGATGATGACGGCAACACAAATGTATGATGCCAGGACAGGAAGGCCCTTCGCTTCCCTGGACTCCCTTAGTGGTGGCCCCTACTCTATGGCCATTTCCGCGCTGGGCTGTTATAGCGCTATGATTCCACTTTCAACCTCCTATGGAATCCTGGGGTTTGCAGTTTCGGGAGGGGCCAGCTGGCACCTCCCGAAACTGCAAACCCCAGGATTCCATAGGAGGTTGAAAGTGGAATCATAGCGCTATAACAGCCCAGCGTGGAAATGGCCTATGTTACTCCCATGGTCTCCTTTTCACACAGAATGATCTGCTGGCTCCACTGTCAATGGAGCAGGGAATCTACTCTGGGCTTTAATCTGAACTTTAAAGAAATGACCCAAGTTTTATGAACTTATGTGGGGCAATAGGGTTTTGCACTTTGGCTGAAATGCTTTACGGACATGGAAATCACAGTCCACTAGGATAAGTAGGGCCTTTCCGCCCTATACTGCTATAATGCTATTATTCCACCGTCAATGTCCTGTGGAATTCTGGGGTTTGTAGTCTCCTGAGGTCCAAGAGCTCTCTGGCTGAAAATTCTAAATGCCCCTCCCTAAACTGCAAACCCCAGGATTCCACAGGATGTTGAAAGTGGAATAATAGCACTATAATAGTGTAGTGTGGAAATGGCATAAATGTCCCTCCCTAATCTCCAAATCCCAGGATTCCATAGGATGCAGCCATGTCACTTAAACTGGAATCATGGTACTATAATTCTTAAATGTGAACGGGCCCTTGATTTCAGATGCGTTGATTCTCCTCCTGTCAGCGTTCCTTACTGACTATCACATCCCTACCTAGTATTTTCTAACTAATTGCATACTATGTTAGCCTGGATACTGTGATGCACCGTGTGGTTTGTGCCTCTTAAAAGCTTAATTTTGACAAGCAAAACCAGAGTTAATAAGAAGTCTTTCCATATTTTAAAAGGATCAAGGCTTAAGCAGAGACAGAAGCGTTGCCCCTGGAAGTTTTGCCTCCTTCTAGCGTCAGAGTCTGAGCTTTTTTCTTCTTTTCCCTGAATGCTTGGAGGGCTCCCATGTCTTTTAATAGCTACATTCATGCAGAAATGCAGCAGGGGTGTCTTTCTTGTTTAAGGGATTAGCGCTGCATTCATTAGAAAGAACTGAAATGAACTTGTACACAAGTTTTAAAAGTCTGGCAGGGTGGCAACATTTTGGAATTCGGAGCAACCCTTTCAATGCCAGGCATTTTCAAATGTGATACGGAATATTGAGGGGTGCTTTGAACAGATTTAAATCATGACATTTTCCAAACAAAGGAACCGTTTGGTTAAATTCACAACTGTTGTCCTTTTTTTCTTGTCAAAACATTTCAAAATCCATGTGCATTTGAACTTCTGCAACAGATTGGTCCTAAAAAAAAGACAAATTGACCGAGGATTTCCTCCTCAAAATTGATATCAGCTAAAAACCTGAATTTTAGCCTATCGTACCATTCTAGATGTGACTCAGTTTTGGAACAGATGAACTAGTTGTTAGCCTGTTATAGCGCAATGATTCCACTTTCAACATCCTCTGGAATCCTGGGGTTTGCGTATGTGCAGAGCATCACAAACTACAACTGCACATCTGGAATTGGATTTCAGGGTTTAAAAGTTAGGTGTGGTCTTCAAAGAGGCTTGAGCTTCTTCCAAGACTCACAAGTAATAGTTGTGTGCATATTAATTATTTAATGTTCCACTCTTTTGAGTTCTTAGCCTTGATGTTCCTTCTGTGAGTGGTCAGTAAAGTATAAAGCAACTTCAAAGAAGAGAAGAAGCAGGTACAGGGTTGGTTTTTTTAATAACATTTCGTGTCGCGCCGTCCAGTTTCTTGGGGTAATAACCTGGGGTAAAAAGATAATGAATGTGAATGCATGTAACTCTGTTCTTATTATGATTCCAAGCCTGTAGACAGTGTGAAACTAATTAGAAATCTAAATAAGCTTGCTTGGAAGTAGGTCCCACACTTAAGGTTGCCAGATCAGGACTTAGGCCATTTCCGCACTAGACTGTTATAGCGCGATGATTCCACTTGCAACATCCTATGGAATCCTGGGGTTTGCAGTTTCGGGAGGGGACGGCTGGCCCCTCCCTAAACTGCAAACCCCAGGATTCCATAGGATGTTGCAAGTGGAATCATAACGCTATAACAGTCTAGTGCGGAAATAGTCTAAGCTAGCCCAAAGATTTCAGGGTCAGATGCCATTTCCACACTAGTCTGTTCTAGTGCTATTATTCCACTTTCAACATCCTATGGAATCCTGCGATTTGCAGTTTAGGGAAGGGTCTCAAAGGCCAGGTGGGGTCTGCAAACCCCAGGATTCCATAGGATGTTGAAAGTGGAATAATAGCACTATAACAGTCTCGTGCGGAAGTGGCTGATAATCACTCTCATCGGTGCTCTTAGCTTTGTTAATTAAAGATGCATAGATAGGCCACGGGGATTCAGAAAAAGAAGACAGTATGCAAGGGTAAAGCAAGCGCACACCTAGGGTTAAGAGCCACACTGTTGATGCTTCTCTCTCTCTTCTCCTTTTCATGCAACTATTTTGGATGCAGTCTGTCTGCAGGTTCTTGCCCGAACAGGATTAAACAGTTGACAGTGGCGAAACCTGAGTCATCCTAACGTGTGTGCGCCTTGGAGACAAGTCGTCGAGGCGGCACAGAAGGGGAGGGAGAGCCGCGTGAGAAAATGTTAAAAAAGACAACGAAACTCTCTGCTTAGGGGGAGAAAAAGCGGGGGGGGAATAGCCTACTTGCTAAAGCTTTTTTCCATAGGAAGTGAAACTGCCTGACAGTAGGAGAGGCAGTGGGAATCGGAGTGGATCTCCTATGTGTGTGTGAAAGCAACAACTCCACAATCCAGAACGTTTTGCCATTGGAAAATTGGGGTTGGATTCTTTTCCCTTGGCTTAGGGAAAAGTGTTGGGTGAATCAGCCTGCAGGGAAGACCACAATGAAATATTGGCTGGCATTCTTTTTGGGACTTGTATTGTCATAAATGGCCTTACATGTGGTAAAACTGAATTGCGTAGTTTGCAACATCCTTGTTCACTTGGGGGCTGCAGTAATGTTACAACGTATGGGTATCTGTTGCAAAATGGCAGGGTGACTGGTGTGGCATGCCCAATGAGCCATGTGCATTGACGCACTTTTGGTTGCTCCCCAATCAGCATCTGGACACCAGCTAAGAAGTACTGGAACACCAGAGCACCCAAGGCGCATAAGGAGAGCCCAAAGCATACCTTCGCAATTCTTTAACAAGGTTTCGTTGCATTTCTGCAATGTAGCTATGGTTTCATACAGTTATAAAACACTGACTGTGATGGAGGATCTTGGGCTTTGTCTTCGGAAAATCAGAAAAGCCAAGATCCTACTTCATGCTTGTGTCGTGCAATTCATGCTATCCTACCTGAATACCAAGATTGTGCAACCAATGATCTATTTCCCCATGTGCCTTCTTCTTGTCCAGTGGTGCTTTGGGGAAGACACAATGCTTCTTTCTGCAATCCCAATGAATAAAGTTACACATTGACGGCACTGAGAAATAGTTATGCGCTATCCAACAATATGAATCTCTGTGGTTAGAATCCTCTTGATTTGTCCTGACTATGCAGTCAATTCTTGATTAATGCTGAATGGCCTGTGGGAAGTGATCATACTTGTGGAAGTCCACTTACACAACCATGAACTGAGTACATCCCTTGCACAGTGGTGAAGAAAGTATAACCACATGTGTAGGATACTAAGAGGATTTTGGATAAAGAATCCTTGATTTCATACTTAGAATATAAAAGCAAATATGGAGCTAGCATGATGAACATCGTTTCCTTGTGCAGGTTTTCATTTGTTGGACAGATGAGTGGCTGTAGGGTTGCCAACATTTTTTTAAAAATGGATCCTGTGTCTGTATTTTTCGTAACAGTTCCATCTATAGATGTCAGTTGTTGGTGATCTTGTTTATTACCTAATGTCTTTTCAGCAGGTGTTTGCAAAGCACAGAATCATGCAAAGCTGTTTCACTGTTCCTAGTAGTTGGCGATGCTTAGTATTTGTTAGGCACTTCTAGAAATGTGTGATTCTGGAACCTGTGATAAAATAACTGGCTGACTTGATTACTAGAGCTTTCTGATTTTTTTTTTCCTCTAAGAAAGCGACATCCAGCTTGATGCAGCTTGATTCTTCCCCTCTCCTCCCCACCTTGGTCTTTGTGCTGTTGCAGACTATTTGACTTCTTAGTGATACTGTGGCTTGGCCATAACCATCAGACAAAGTATAAGATGGAGTGAGCAAACTTTCTAGATCTCTGCCACTTTAAGTTGAAACCTGGGCCTTTGTTTCAAATCTAGCAAGTTGCCTTCCAAGTCACCCTATTCTCAGTTGCCCTGCTCAGGTCTTGCAGATTCAGGGAAGTGCCTGCTAAAGGATTTTTGTCTGTGACTGTGTTTATACATCAAAAGACATCATAGTATCACTTGCTGAAATCTGATTGTGATTCACAGACTTGCCTTTGTTCTTTGCTTACGAATTCATTTGTTTACAACATGGCTTATCATGACTTCTGAACTTGAAGCTATGGATTGCTTCCCCAGCTGCCCACCCTGGAACAGAAACTGGCAAGGAAAAAAACCCCCCAAAAGAACAGTTATGGGAATGACAAATCTTGGCTTCCTAGGTTGTCTGCTGTTCAGTTCATGGCTTGAACAACAAATCATGGTTAACACAAACCATGGCTTATTAAGGTACTGAATGCACTGATTAGCTGAAAAGTGAATGGTGAGCCTCTCCCATCCATAATAAGTTGTTGTCATCACGAAGGGCTTCTCTGTTGCACATGAGGACTTCTGCTTGTGCTACTAGTCCTATAATATTTAAACCGTCTTTTGGCTACATGAAAGGAAGGAGGAAGAAATCGTTGAGCTTCCTTGCAGTCGGAAGTGGGAAGATACTGGTGTGTGTGTGTGTATGATTTGCATTTGCAGTTACAAAGCTTGGTTTGTACAAATACTGTTCTCAAGCCATCCTCCACTACCAGCTGTTGATTTCCATGTCAGTGGTGCAGTGAATCCACTTTGGGTTTTGCTCTGAACTTTAACTCAACATGCTGGAGTATTTGGGGCCAGGGCTCAGCATTATGACCAGTTCTGTGAAAGTCCAGGCTGAACCCCAGAGTGCATTTTCCCTCCTCCAGGTGTGGGAGCCACCATATTCCAGTGGCCCTCACAAAATTATGGCTCCGTGGGTGGGGCATTGAGGGGGTGGCGAGAGGACCCAAGCCACAACTAATCAAGCTAGACTTGTTAAAATCCCTGTCCTCAAGTTCACAGCTGTTATTAGCCAGTAATAATCGCTGCCTTTTGATTCTAGGACGGTGGAGTCAACAGCCATCTGAGAATAAACTTTTGCCCCTGAGGCCACGGTGCCGCTGAGAGAAGGCACACCGGCACCCAAGGGTGGGGCCGGGCAAAAGGATTTCCATTTGGTTACGTCCCTTCTGGCAATATAGATCTTGATTTGTTCTGCAACTTGTCCTCTTTCCCATCATTGCCTGGAAAGGAAAGCTCCAGGGAGTCCCTTTCTATTTCTTTTATTTGCTGATGCCTCTCTCTTGTCTGTGGCCGAGGCAGGAGGATTTTAGAGTTTTGGCTACATAAGCAAAAGCCTTTCAGGTATGGACCCTGGAAGTACAGCAAATGGTGGGAAATTCTTTATACAGGGTGGCAAAAGTCAGGTCCTCTCCATAAGCAGTTTACAACTTAACAGGAGAGCAAATCCAATATTCTCCAACATTTCACATCCCTTTTTGTAAGGGATGTCCCCTGCTTGAGGCCATTTCTGCACTAGCCTGTTATAGGGCGATGATTCCACTTTCAACATCCTCTGGAATCCTGGGGTTTGCAGTTTCGGGAGGGGCCGGCCGGCCCCTCCTGAAACTGCAAACCCCAGGATTCCAGAGGATGTTGAAAGTGGAATCATCGCCCTATAACAGGCTAGTGCAGAAATGGCCCAGATGGAAAGCTTTTGCTTTTATAGAGACTGAACACGACATCAAAAAAATCCCATATTTTGAGATATGAGCCCTTCGTAAAGACAGAACTGTGTGCATATGTGATTTATGAATGTGGATAGTATGTTAATTTCACAGAGAAGCACACGGTTAACTGACAGAAATACTTTCGTTTGGCACCTAGATGCAGAACATAGGTTTGTTAAAATCTGGTTCCTGATTCATCAACCTTGCCTGGCATGAACTTTGACTGTCCCTTACTGCTATTTTGAAAACTTGGCAGCACTACCTGGGGGTAACTCTGTTTGAGTTCTTCTAGCTGTTTTGCATCCTCTGAAGATGCAACCCCACAAACAACACCTTGCAGCGATCCCAATGAAATAGGATCAGAATGTAAACAACTGAAACCAACTTGACTATTCAGTGTGTTTCTCTTATTGGAAGCTTTTTCAAGTCCAAAGAGGACTGTAAAGTTGAAGGCTTTCACGGCCAAAATGTATAGGTTGTTGTGGGTTTTCCAGACTTTGAGGCCATGTTCTATTAGTATTTTCTCCGTGAAACATCAGGAGAAAATACTAACAGAACATTGCTCCAAAGCCTGGAAAACCCACAACAACCAAAGAGGATTGCTTTTCAGGAGTAAATTCCCATTTTATATTCTGACTATGGAGTCATTGTAGATTAATCGCGGGAGAGTAGAGTGGGGCAAGATGTGAATCCCATTCTTCATTATTAAAGGCTGGAATCCTCTACCAAGGTCTACGCAACATAGCTTTACATATGTTTAATTACATAGCAGAGGCGCTATGTTAGTGAATTGGAAGATGCAATACCAGCAAAATTGCCCTGATATGCAGTTCTTAGGTGCCATTGTGCAATGAGACCAATGCACAATGGGATTGCTGCATATTTGCTCTGGTGCATCTTGGTCCCAATGCATGTAAATCACTTTTCCGCACTACATTCTTATAGTGCAGTTATTCCATTTTCAACATCCTATGGAATCCTGGGGTTTGCAGTTTAGGGAGGGACCGGCCAGGATGTTGAAATTGGAATGGTTGCACTATAGGAGTGTAGTGCGGAAATGGCCTTTGCTGGCTCCCTTAGGTAGCAACATCACAGCAGCCTGCTATGAAGCTGCGTGTGCAACAGGGCCTCCTCGGAGAACCTCAAATTTCCAGCAGGCAGTCTTTCATGTATCCATTTAGGGCTTTGTAGGTCAAAACCAGCATCTTGAATTGAATTTGGTAGCAAACCAGAAGCTAGTGCGGTTCTTACAAGACCAGTGTTAAGTGTTCTTTAAAATGCACATCTGACACCGGTCTGGCTGCTGCATTTTGCACTAACTGCAGTTTCTGAACACTTTTCAAGGGCAGTCCCATGTAGAGCTCATTACAGTAGCCCAATCCCAGCAACTAAGTAGTCAGTAGGACATTCAACAAATAGAAAGCACGGAGGAAACAAGCCCAGATGTGTCAGGTTACTGGGTTCTCATACATCGTCCTGCTCTCTTGCATTTCACAATATTTGTGAAGAACTGTTCCAAGGTTTTAGTCAACATTAGTAACTGAATTATGAGACTGTCACTATGTAATCCCAACTAGGATGCAAATATATGTATGCAAATAAATCTCTGTGAGTGTGAGATAGAGAGAAAGTCATAGTTAGCAACTGAGAGGGAGCCAGAAACCAGGGGTCTGCATCAGAGCTTGGAACAATTGCTTCTTTGGACTATAATGTCCCAAACCAACATCCCTCTTCATGTTTCTACTAGTTTCAGGTCTGTGCGCCTTCTGAAGAATGACGGGATGGGCTTCCAGAAGTTCTCCTGTATGAATGAAGATGAGGCTTGGAAGAGTTACCTGGAGAACCCTCTGACGGCGGCCACCAAAGCTATGATGAGGGTGAACGGAGATGACGAGAGCCTGGCTGCCTTGAGTCTCCTCTGTGACTATTATATGGTACGTAAAGCTGCCGGCGTCATTAAAGGCTCTGTTATGGCTTGACATTTGCTGCCGCTTCTTTATGTTCTTCACAGGGGAAGAGACCATAAATGGGGTCAATATTCTCTTATCCCCTGTACAGTGGTAAAGAGAAATCACCAGAGATCTCTGGTTGTCCATAACCACTTTTATCTCATGTGGACACAGGAGTCAAAGAGCTATCACAAAAGCTGAGGGCTTTGCATGCATGCATGTATGTATGTATGTACGTGATCAAGATTATGGCCATTTCCGCACGGGGTGAGGGAATTGCCCCGCATCGCTATTTACTGGATCTTCTGGTGGTCCGATCTGGTCCAGCGTGGTTGTTGCTCCACACTACTCCAGCGGTTTCAGGTTGGTTATGGGTCTTGACCAACCGGTGAAGCTTGCCAGCCTAAAGCCTGCCCTTGGCAGATCGCAGGCTCGCATTGGTGCGAGCCTGCGAATCTGCACAAGGGAGCAGGCTCGCAGTGGTGCGCTCCGTGCTTTTGAAAGACTGGAAAAATCAGGTCTTTCAAAAGCACGCTGGAGGACCGCTTGGGGTCGTTCTGGAGCGGACTGAGGTGCGGATCTACGGTAAATAGTCCGAACAAAGTCTGCTCCAAGGTGCAGACATCCTCCGTGGAGGGTGCACTGCACCGTTTTAAATACCCCATGTGGAAATGGCCTATGTGTGTATATACACATACATACATAAACACACACACAGAGTTAAGAAATATATATAAAATTTTGTAACTGTAAAAACTCATAACATTTCTTCATTTGAAGGGATGCCATGTAGAGGAAGGAGAGAGCTTGTTTTCTGCTGCTCCAGAGACCAGGACAAGGAGCAATGGATTCAAGCTGCAGGAAAGGAGATTCCACCTGAACCTCAGGAAGAACTTCCTGACGGTCAGGGCTGTCCGGCAGTGGAATATGTGCTTGGGAGTGTGGTGGAGTCTCCTTCCTTGGAGGTTTTTAAGCAGAGGCTTGATGGCCATCTGTTGGGAGTGCTTTGAGGGTGTTCCTGCATGGCAAGGGGTTGGACTGGATGGCCCATGTGGTCTCTTCCAACTCTACATTTCTATGATTCTATGATTCAAGCTTTCAACATGTGCTCCTCAGAGCACAGGTTAAGAACCCACTGGTTTATACCATTCTTTCCAACATTTCACAGATGAAAATATGGATATGTGTGGCCAAAATACATCAGCATGCATCATGACAGCAAACATTACTAATGAGGAAGCCCATTAACGCTAAGGCTGCAGCAGTTTGCTTTTGCCTGAGCCAACTGGAAAGGGCAAGATTTTTCCCCCTGTTCTCCTCTTCTCTCTGCTGTGTTAATGGAGGGCAAACTGCTTTTATACTTTGAACTTAGTTTGCAGGGACTGAAGTAAGCTGAGGATAAAGGGGGAAGGTGGGACAAGAGAGTGAAACTGGGATATTTTAAAAGCAGCTGGAAAGGTGGGATGACAGAGGATTAATTAGGACTGTCCCAGCTGAACTGGGGCAGTTGGAGGTGTGATATACGAGAGCTTGAAATTTATCATCCTTTTGGATTGCCAATCCAAAGGCAAAGAATAGGTTGTCAATAATATACCCCTTGTAGGGTTTGAATCACTTCACGCCACCATGGCTTCCCCGTGTCCCAACTTGCCTTGGCCAAAATCTTTCAGAATTGTACAACTTGCTGAGTGTGCAGAGAATTTTTGCTCCTCTCCTTTCAGAGGGCTATACAGTTTCCGGGAATTTTGGAGAAGGAGGGAAGGATTGCTTAAACTAGTTTAGTTCTCTTGTTGGATATGTTTGGTCAAATGGCCAAGTCTCAACTAGTTGTTTTGTCCATGTAAAAAATGATTCCTCCTGAAAAATCTCTGCATCGACATAA
This sequence comes from Ctenosaura bakeri, assembly GCA_948474755.1. Lineage (NCBI taxonomy): Eukaryota > Metazoa > Chordata > Lepidosauria > Squamata > Iguanidae > Ctenosaura > Ctenosaura bakeri. The sequence goes on along the minus strand of CAOLHI010002363.1, from coordinate 92,051 downwards.
AGGCAGCCATCATGTTTTAACAAAGAGCCTTCTTCAGCAGAGGCCTCGGCAACCTGTGGATGTTGGAAGAGTGGTTGTGCTTCTTATTCGTTTAGAAAAGTCATCTTTTCTGGCAGGGAATGCACAGCGGGAGTTGCTCAGTAAGGGTGCAGGGATTATGGTGGATCTTGACATTAAGAAGAAAATGGAACTGAAGACAGAATCCCTTCAAAACAAATGCAGTAGCATCTCTTGGTGGGTAGGCTCTCCCTGGGATGCAAATAATATTTCTTTCTTTCCTTCTCTGCAGATTCCAAAGGAAAAACGGTACATTCCATCTGGAACAGCAGGACGCAATGACCTTGGGAAAAGGTAAGAAAAAGGACGTTGTCCCATTTTTTGTGCAGTGCTTCTTGAGTGTTTGCAAACCATCAGCTTGGGTTGTTGTTGCTGTTGTGTGCCTTCCAGTAGTTTTTGACTATGGAGACCCTAAGGCAACTCTATCATGGGGTTTTCTGGGGCTGAGAGGGTGTAACATGCCCAAGGTCATCCAGTGGGTTTCCATGGCTGAGCAGCAAATTGAACTCAAACCACTACACCACACTGGCTTTCCAGCTTGGGTTCAGCCTGATTTCCTAATGTGCACACTGTTATTTGCAAGGGCTATTGGTTTACATAAAAGGAAATATATATATATGGGGTGGTACACAAAATCCAGATTGTGTAGAATCATATGTGAAGGCTATAGCTATATTTTCATAACAACAAAGGTTGCCAGATCTCAGGGCCTGGCCCTCAGTCTCCAATTTTCAGGGTCATCTCCAAGTCAGAGACAAAAGTGCAATTTTGGGAGTGCTCCGGTCCAGAGGAAAAGGCTGCGTTAATTTCCATCTCAGCTAGTAGAGTAATGGCTGTCAACAGTTTGCAAGCTTTCATTGATTTATTGCTGCAGTTTGCACCAGTGGTTCTGTGTATTTACTTAATTAGCTTCCACCTTCCTTTTCGGCCATTTTAGTGCCAGGGCTCACCCTCCGCTCTGCTCTGTGTTCACCTTCTGGCTAGAAGCAAGCAGTCCAGATTAGAATCATAGAATCATAGAATCATGGAGTTGGAAGAGACCCCAGGGGTCATCGAGCCCAACCCCCTGCTATGCAGGAACACCCGTCAAAGCATTCCCAACAGATGGCCATCCAGCCTCTGCTTAAAAACCTCCAAAGAAGGAGGAGACTCCACCACACTCCAAGGCAGCCTATTCCACTGCTGGACAGCCCTGACTGTCAGAAAGTTCTTCCTGACGTTTGAGTGGAATCTCCTTTCCCGCAGCTTGAATCCATTGCTCCTTGTCCTGGTCTCTGGAGTGGCAAAGAACAAGTCCGCTCCCTCCTCAACATGATATCCCTTCAAATATTTAAACATGGCTATCACGTCCCCTCTTAACCTTCTCTTCTGCAGACTAAACATACCCAGCTCCCTAAGCTGTTCTTCTAATTAAATGTTCCTTTTTCCATCTCCCTAACTGAGAAGGAATAATCCCCCTATTTCACATTGCTCTGAGAACAGTCCCATTAACTAAGATTTTTCTTTTAGTTTCAAAACAGAGCATGCATGTGAGCATTTGAATGACAGACTATGGCCATTTCCACACTAGTCTGTTATAGCGCTCTGATTCCACTTTCAACATCCTATGGAACCCTGGGGTTTGCAGTTTCGGGAGGGGCCAGGTGGCCTATTGCATGGCCTGTGGCAACTGTGTTTGGTACAAATTGTGCAGAACTTAACAAAAATGCCAGGGTCGATAGTGGCTATTTCTGATGACAATTGTGGTCCAAACCATCTCAGCTGGAAAGCGCCAAGTCAGGGAAAGCTGGCATAAAGGATTTCCAACCATGATTCCCCAAGCAAATTATGCCCACTGCCTTTTCTCCAGCCTCATTTGCAAGCAAGGAAAAGAGTTAATCCTTTCCCCTCAGCACTGCTTAGGAGGCGAGGTGACCAGCATTTTATGAACTCTCTGCAGGGGCAGCGATTCAGAAATAGATATGTTAAACACATAGCAGAGGGGTACACAGAGTCCAGGAATTGGGACAGAACTGAGAGACGCCAATGGACCGTTCACGTATTTTGGGGAGGGTTATCTAAAAGGCCTGGAAGCCACGGAGGATGAAAGAGAGAACAGAGTTTGTTCTGGAAGCAGTTGAAACAAAAAGCCCAGGCTTATCACCCTCACACTAAGTGCAGAAAGAAAGACCACAGCGAGTTCATCCTGCCTAGTTCTCTCTGTCCTTTATTAATGCCAGTGAAGGAGGCATGGGATGAAATTCCTTACCCTGCTGGTAGAACAAAGGAAATGAAGGGGGATTTCCACTGGATCTTATTCTGGAGCCCCTCTATCTCACCATTTTTGTTGTTATGTGCCTTCAAGTCATTTCTGACTTATGGCAACCCTAAAGTCGCCCTATCACAGTGTTTTCTTGGCAAGAATTGGGAAGGGATGCTTTTGCCTTACAATGTGGTTTGCCCAAGGCCACCCCATGAATTGCTATCACCATTTCCGCCCTATACTGTTCTAGTGCCATTATTCCACTTTCAACCTCCTGTGCAATTCTGGGGTTTGTAGTTTCTTGAGGCCAAAGAGATCTCTGGCTGAGAATTCCAAAGGCCCCTCCCTGAAAGGCAAACCCCTGGATTGCAAAGGATCTTGAAAGTGGAATCATAGCACTAGTACAGTGTAGTGAGGAAATTGCCTAAGGAAAATGAATGCAAAGTGCTTTTACTTGTTGAACTGAGTTTGCAGCAATTGAAGTAAGCTGAGAACAAAGCGGGAGGAGACAGAAACCAGGACATTATAAAAGTGGGAGAACCAAGAATTATTCAGGACTGCTCCTGAGCTCAGCTAATTTATCCATGAAGTCATGTCATGCTTACTGTGGTAAACTACAACTTAGCAAATAGGAAGGCCTCCCTTCCTATCAGGTGCATGTGTATGTTAAAATATCTATTTGTCTTGACTTTCATTGATAAGTCCCTTTGCCTGGCTGTTTCTCCTGCTTCTAGGCACTGCCACATGATGGATTACGAACCCGACCTTTCGTCCTGCGAAAACTCCACTCAGCTCATGAAGCTCCTGGCTGAAAATGTCTCCATGACCCAAGAATATTCTGACCTGCCGAAGAAGAACAGCTTGGGTCTGGAGGCCATCCCTTCTCCTCACAAGTCACCCGCCCTGCCTCCTGGCACCAGCAAACTGGAAGCCAACCCAGAGAACTACATGGTAACATCCGGTGACGTGTATGACAACGGCTCGCTCAATTCCCTCTTCGACACGATCCATGTGGCCCCACCGCAGCAAAGATGGCAGCCGGACAGCACCTTCAAGGAAGACCCACAAGAGGTTAGCACTCTTTTCAGATTAATTACTCTGGGAATTGCACAAATTCTGGACCTTAGGTGGCCTTTGTAGGGCTGGTGGTGGCTTGAGGTTGTCACTCTCCAAAGTACCCCAAACCCTGCGTATTTTTTGTTTTTAAGTTTTATTTGATTTATATGAGGCTAGCAATATATACCTAGCATTGCCTGGGATTTTATTTTCTCATAGGTAATACTTGTTAGAAAGATTTGAGATCCTATGTCTCTAATTCCCCAAACTGTCTTGTCTAGGACCTGTAACTTTTCCCCATATTCCTCAATCCAATCTGTATTCAGAGTTATTAACATACAGAGGTTGGAATACACTGCCCTCCTCCTTGCTGCTAGCCTTGTCTCCGTAGCAACCAACCGGGCCCAAGAGCTCTCTGGCTGAGTATTCTAAAGTCCCCTCCTTAAATTGCAAACCCAAGGATTCCATAGGATGTTGAAAGTGGAATAATAGCACTATAACACACCAGTGTGGAAATGGCCTGGGATGCATTGTGAATTGTTCTCTGTTCCCCAACACATGCCCGCTTCTGACTTACTCATCAAAGTGCCGTCTACACTGATGACACGTTGTGTAGGTTGAGGTACATAGTCGTTTTTTGGCCTCACGGGTGACATGACTCTAGCTCAAGCATCAAGGGGCTTTGCACAAACATACATGTATGCGCATGCGCAGTTGTTCAGACAAAGCGTCTCATAGCAATTCTCTTTGTTGTGTGAGAACAGGGAGCCTTCCTTCCACAGCTGAATCTTGATGCTGATTTTCCTTTCCTCTCTGCTAACAGTAGAAAGGAAATAGTGATCACTATGAAATTTGGAGGATACCTGCAGGGACTGGATGGGGATTTGGTGGCTCAGATCACACATGGGAAGCAATATGTGGCCCCAGGCTGCAGGTTGTGTATTCCAGTAATACATAAATGGGGACATGCATTGAGGAATTCAGTACATTCTGGAGTGGAATTCAGAAGATTCCTCCAAGCAAGCTCAGAAATGAAGGCTTGCCAAAACCTATTAGAGCAAAACGGTGTGGCTCTGCCCATCTTAGTGCAGGATGTGACATGTAGGGAAAAATGGGAGCAGCACAAATTGTGATAATTATGTGCGTTGAGGGGAGTGTCCCTTCCATGCCAAGTTACCTGTCATGGAAGAGTCAGAAGAAGGCAGTGTCTCCTGACACTGAAAGGACTGGTTGATATTCACTCTGTTGGCCTTTTTGCTTCCTTAAGTGCTCACCTCTCCTTGCACATCAGTTAATCATGCTTTTTATATTACTATAGGCCATTTCTGCACGACACTCTTATAGCGCGATGATTCCACTTTCAACCTCCTATGGAATCCTGGGGTTTGCAGTTCCGGGAGGGGCCAGCTGGCCCCTCCCGGAACTGCAAACCCCAGGATTCCATAGGAGGTTGAAAGTGGAATCATCGTGCTATGAAAGTGTCGTGCGGAAATGCTCATAGTGTATACCCAAATCGCTCATCCCCGTCACACCAGCACTAGACCAGTTGCAAAATAATGAAAGTAGGGGGCTTAATTCTCTTTAACAACACACAAATTATATCAGTTTGATAGCACTTTGACTGCCTTGGCTGCATCCTACAGAATCCTGGGATTTGTAGTTCGAGGAGAATGTTAAACATCTCACAAAACTTCAAATCTGAAGATTCCTTAAGATAGAACCATGGCAATTAAAATGCTAGCAAAGAGTTACAGTTTTGCAGTATAGAAGACCCCTTAGGCCATACCCATACAGCAAAGGATATAGTTCTGGAAGCAGTTTTGCCTCTCCAAACAAGAATTCTCCTCCCACAATGAAATTTCTTTTCCACCCTGAAATTGCAGAGAGCGAGACATGCAAAAACCATTCCCACCTCAAACTCTTCTGTTTGCTGTCTTTGTATTCCTTTGTCTGCCCTTTCATATTGGATGCCTAAACTGTATTTCTCTTTCTTTTTCTTTTTTTTAAAAATATTTTTATTACAAGAAAGAAAAAAGGAGACAAAGAAGCAACAAAACTACAAAACAATACATAAAACTACAAACACATAGTGACAATGATGCAAATAAACTATGCCTAAACTGTATTTCTGAATGCTCAGCTGATGCATTACTGTAATGCTAGAAGTTTTCTGACTGAAGGAAAACTTCATTGGCCGGTGCAAGAATTCTTATTTGGGGGGTAATGCTCGATTTCCCACCATATCTACATGTTTGCCAACAACTAAGGTCATTTCCACACTAGCTTGTTATAGCGCGATGATTCCACTTTCAACGTCCTCTGGGGTTTGCAGTTTCGGGAGGGGCCGGAAACTGCAAACCCCAGGATTCCAGAGGATGTTGAAAGTGGAATCATCGCGCTATAACAGGCTAGTGCGGAAATGGCCTAAGATTTCACTCAGTCTTTCCATCTGCCTGCAGAAGTTGCCATTATTTTGCATTCAGTGAAAATAAAAAATATCCTGACAGCAGTCAAGTTAGAAATCTGAGATTATGTGTTAGCAGAGGTCTGTAGGAGATCTCTTAAAAGTGATAAGCATTGCCATAAGCTTCTGGATTTCTGAGGAAAAGGGTGCAGCCTCTTGACACCTTGCTTTTATTCCTGGGACATTTTGCTTTCTACCCCAAAGCAGGAAAAGATCTATTTTGTGGTTTCCTATGGACTCTCTAGCCATCTAGGATATTGCTAGCCAGGAAGTGGCTTAGGAGGTGCTTTGTCATTTATTTTATTTTTTTTATCATTCCTTTTAATGATCCATGGTCTTGGCTCCCTATTTTTCTCTGGAATTTCCTCTGAAACATGGTTGAGAAATCACCACTGATGAGCTGGACTCTGGTGTTGTGTTTGTTATTTGAGGTCTGATCCTGTGGATGGTTATAGCCAGCATTATTTGGTGGCATCCGTGTCAGTAGGGTGAGGAATCTACAATGGGTTTTAGTCTGAACTTTAAAAGAACTATCCAAGGTGGTGAACCCCACCCACAAAATATATTGAAGATCATGGAAAGTTCCTTAACATTAACAGTTAAATCCAGGGTGGAATCACCTATTTTTCTCAGTGATCTTTTTTGCACATGCTGTCTTTCCTTGCAATGAAGAAATATTGACAAAGCATTCCAGCCTGAGTTTTTGCAAAATTCAGAATGTGTGCATGTGTGTTTGTAAATTAGATTTCAACAGAAACTCGGCAGGCTTTGAGGGCTGTTGAGCAAGCGGTTTAATTACCTGAGATGAATTGGAATACAAACTTCATACAGAGCAATTCTGATTTTGTTCCTCTGCAGTCACTGATCTTCAATGATATCCTAAAGACCCAGACAGAAGCACCCTGTTCAGAAGGTTATTCTCTCGGTGATGCCAAAAGGTAACTCTCAGGACTGTCATTTGTGCTGTTTTCCCCTGTCTCACAGGCCAAGTTTGCTGTTATTATATTAAATTTTTGTCATACTTTGCCTCCCTGGGCTTCATGTAGGTGGTCCTTTTTTATTTCACAACAATCTTGTGAGGTGGGTTAGGCTGAGCATTAGCCATTGGCCCACAGTCATTTGCGGCCACGGGAGTTGCATTTGAGTCTGCAGAAGAGAAGGTTAAGAGGGGACATGATAGCCATGTTTAAATATTTGAAGGGATGCCACTTAGAGGAAGGAGAGGGCTTGTTTTCTGCTGCTCTAGAGACCAGGACAAGGAGCAATGGATTCAAACTGCAGGAAAGGAGATTCCACCTGAACCTCAGGAAGAACTTCCTGATGGTCAGGGCTGTCTGGCAGTGGAATCTGCTGCCTCGGAGTGTGGTGGAGTCTCCTTCTTTGGAGGTTTTTAAGCAGAGGCTGGATGGCCATCTGTCGGGAGTGCTTTGGTTGGTGTTCCTGCATGGCAGGGGGTTGGACTAGATGGCCCCTGGGGTCTCTTCCAACTCTACATGTCTATGATTCTATGATTCCATGAGTCTCCCAGTTCCAAGTTCTGCACCCTGATCGCTACGTCACACCAGCTTTTCCCAAAAGCATGCAAGAAAAAGTTTTCACATGGTGAATTTCTTCTCACTCAGCTCTTAAGAGCAAAAGCATTCCAGCTTTGAAAAGTAAAGGTGTTTTTGCCTCTGGGTGGTTGTAGTGTGGGGAGTGGTAGCAAATTTTCTCTGACCACATTTCTTTTTTTTATCCCTTGGTGCTTTGAAAATAAAATTAATAAGAGCAAGCTTGCAAACAGTCATTCGCCTGGTTGTCTCTGGGCAAGGAAACTCTACGCAAATTGGCGTCCCTTCCTAATAGTGCCATGGTTATTAATGAAATACCGCTGGCCTTTATGTTGCCACTGGAGTACAAGCAAAGCTATTCCTGTTTGTCTTAGAAATAATTGGTTCTTCATAGCCGAAGGACCAAGCTAGGTGTATCTGGCCAGCCATTTATAACTTCACTCAGAGGCCTGCCCCATTGTAGCATAAAGTGGAACAGTCTTTGCCCATTTCTGCACTACACTGTTCTAGTGCTATTAGTCCACTTTCAACACCCTACGGAATCCTAGGAATTGCAATTTAGAGAGGGGCATCTTTGGCCTCAGGAAACTACAAATCCCAGAATTCCACAGGATGTTGAAAGTGGAATAATAGCACTATAACAGTGTAGTGCGGAAATGGCCTTTGTGTGGATCAGGCTTTGTTTTATGAAGTCAAAGGTGAAGCGTGTGACAAGAAGGCTAAACCTTGCCACAGTCCCCAACCTTCGCTTACTGTCTTCTGTTACTTTAAGACAAAGGTGAGTAAGGTGCATCCCAGCCCCTTCTGGGATCATGAAAATTACCTCCAAATGCCCAAATGGCTTCTTGGTCACTTCTGGTTGTATGCAAGACCTCTCCTGAGCCTCCCAGGATGGGGCCAAAACTGTGGCAATATATGCACTCCACACCCCAAAGAGGATGTTTTGGAGGCTTTGGTTTTGAATTTTTGTATATGTGTGGTTGGGTCCATCTCTCCAAGGTCTCCTAGAGGACTAATAGGGCTCCCACCCCTCCAAGAGTTGTTCCTTTCTTGCTAGTTGCTCCCCACTTATGGCAGTGAAACAAGGCTGGAAGACAGTTGCTTGAAGAAGCCACTAGTCATAGGACATTTCCACACTACACTGTTATAGTGCTATTATTCCACTTTCAACATCCTGTGGAATTCTGGGGTTTCCAAGAGCTCTCTGGCTGAGAATCCGAACTTCCCTTCCCTAAACTGCAAACCCTAGGATTACATAGGAGATTGAAAGTGGAATAATAGCACCATAACAGTGTAGTGTAGAAATGGTCATAGTGTGGTCAGCAGTGGCAAGACCAGAAAAAAAAAACTGGGGAGTGGGCACAGTCCAAATGACAGAGTTCAGAGTGGGGTTGAGCTTTGTTCCATAAGCACTCATTTCTGGATGAAACACTGGTATACATACCTCTTTCTCTAAGTCCTATTGAATTTGATAGGGTAAGCCAAACAATCATATTTAGGACGACAACCTTATCTTAAATTACTAGTATATGTTATAATCTGTGTGTGAACAGTCCCAGGCCATCTTCCTCCACAAGTGGTAACTGGTGAATCCCATGTCAGTGGGGCAGCAAATCCACTCCAAGCTTTGACTAGCTTTCAAGGTGCTGTCTGAGGTGCTTAAACTAGTTTGAGGAGAGGGCTCAGCACCTTGGAGAGCTACCAAGGTTTGAGCATTGGACTACAACTCTGGAGAGCTGGGTGTGATTTCCTGCTTGGCCATGGAAACCCACTAGGTGACCTTGGGCACCTCATATACTCTCAGCCCCAGGGGGAAAAAAAAACATAATGGATTTGACTTAGGGTCCCCATAAGTCAGAAATGGCTTCAAGACATACAAAAACAACTGCCACCAGCCTAAATTGCTCGCTGTGTTACCAATGGAAGTAAGAGAAGGGAATGGTATTACTTGCTTCACACATATTCTGTATTACATGTAGAAAAATAATTTGCTCTCACTCCTCTGGAACCCATTCACATTATAGCAATATATTCCACTTTAACTGCCGTGGCTGCATCCTCTGGAATCCTCAGGTTTGCAGTGTGACGAAGCACTAGAACTCTCTGGCTCAGAATCCTAGGTGTCCCTCCCTAGCTTCCATATCCCAGGATTCCACAGGATGGAACCATGTCAGTTAAAGTGGAATCATAGCAGTATTATTGCATAGTGTGACTGGGACGCTGGTTTTTATGTTGAAGAGGAATACACTGGAATAAATAAATGTGTGCATCCATTCTATTATATCTAGTTGGACTCTTATGTGTATCTCCCAGAATAAAACAGCAAAAATTTGCTTACTTTTTCCCCCTTTTGCTTAATTACCCTTTTCAAGTGACTTTGAATACACGCTGGGATCTCCGAAAGCTATTCACATCAAATCGGGGGACTCGCCCATGGCCTACCTCAACAAAGGACAGTTCTACCCAGTTACCCTGAAGACAGTTGGAGATGCCAAAGGTTTACACTTGTCCTCCAATAAAGTGAAGGTAGGCAGAGAGTTTCCACCAAAATGTATGGCAAACAGTTGTGACTAACAGAGGTCTCATTTCCAGCTTTCTGAAGCCAGTGCTGTTATAACCAATAGATGCTGAGATCTGGGAAGCTGCGTTAAATTCTCAGGGGTAGCGTGATTTGTTCTTGCAAATGAATATGCAAATTAACATTATGTAAACGTTAGTTGGAATCTAGTTTGGCTATGCAAAGCTCGATTTGTTCTTGTGCATGAATTTGCAAATTAATACTGTGTAGAAGTTAATTGATATCTATTTTGCAAACTTGGAGTTGTTCTTGCAAATACATTTGCAAATTAACACTATGTGGAAGTTAGTTGGAGTCTGATTTTGGCTTTCCGTTCTTTACAGAGTGTTGTGATGGTGGTTTTTGACAATGAAAAGATTCCGATGGAGCAGCTCAAGTTCTGGAAGCATTGGCATTCGCGGCAACCTACAGCCAAACAGAGGGTCATCGATGTTGGTATGGACTGGAGACATTCCATGATATCTTCTCTGTAGGAAAAAAATCTGGCACAGTGAATTCTCTTTGCTCTAGCAAGTCCATTCTCCTAACAGTCCAGCCTGAATCATTTGTTGTGCTGATTTCCAATGTAGGGTGTATATAAGGCTTTTTCCAAGGATAGAATAATGTCAAGAATGTTTCATCTGCCCTGTTTTAACAATTGTCCCCTCTAAAGATGTTCTCGAATGGCACCTCATGGGATCTGAAGAACAGTCTCTAAGAGGGAAAATTAACAACTCTCTCTCTTATATGCCCACAGAGAGATCTGTCTGATCTTGGTCTTAGAATTAGGGAAGGCGTGGGGGTTAGCGGCTCCCATGTCAGTGAGGCAGTGAATCTACTCCAGGCTTTAACACAGACTTTAAAGGAGCCCTCAAAGGTGCTAAATCCCAATCAGAGAATATATTCAGCACTTTGGGCAGGGCCTTTAAAGCTAGCTGAATCCTGGAGTGGATTCTCTTCCCTACTGACATGGGAGCCACCAGTCACTGCTAATCTGGAAAACTGCATTTAGTTCTGGGTGCCTCATTTTAAGAAGGATATAGACAAGTTGGAGCAGGTTCAGAGAAGCACAAAAATGGATGATAAGAAGTAGGGAGAACAAAACATATGTGGAAAGGCTGAAGGACCTGGGCATGTTCAGCTTTGGGAAGAGAAGATGGAGAGGAAATATGGTTGCACTCTTTAAAATACCTCCAGGGCTGTAGCAAAGAGGAAGGGGCAGGCCTGTTTTCTGATGCCCCAGAGAGTGGAACCGGGCTAATACTTTTAAGTTGCAAGAAGGCTGAACACTAGAAAAAACTTCTAGACAGTAAGAGTGGTTCAGCAATGGAACCAATTGCCTAGCGCAGTGGTAGGGTCTCCTTCCCCGGATATTTTCAAAAAGACGCTGGACAGCTTCCAGCTGGGGATGCTTTAGCTGAAAATCCTGGATTGAGAAGGGAATTGGACCTGATGGCCCATGAGGCCCCTTCCAACTCTATGGCCATTTCCACACTAGACTGTTATAGTGCTATTATTCCACTTTCAACATCCTATGCAACTGCAAACCCCAGGATTCCATAGGATGTTGAAAGTGGAAGAATAGCACTATAACAGTCTAGTGTGGAAACAGCCTGTGATTCTAAACTGGGCCTTTGGGAGTGATTTCCAGTTGGTCTAGTAGGGTGGGATTTATTATATCTTTAGGACAGTGATAGTCACTTAATTCCAAGGTTACAACTGCACCACTGAAGCGTTAATTGCATGTTTCATGCCTTCCAGCTGACTGCAAAGAGAATTTCAATACCGTACAGCACATTGAGGAAGTTGCTTACAACGCCTTGTCCTTTGTCTGGAACATTGCTGAAGAAGCAAAGGTAGGCTGTGTGAAAGAAACAACATCCTTCTCTGTTACAAGCCTGTACCCATTTTATTCCCATTGAATGGTTACGGACTTTCCCAAAGAATGTTGGGGACGGTCATGTGGCGAGGTTGTTGGGGAATTTGCTAGCAATCCCTAACTTCCTATAAAGAACTTCAGTTCCTAGAATCATTAAGAGAAGGGGTGGGAAAGAATGTTGAAACCACTCAGATGAATCTATATATTGTTCTAAGTTCATGCTGAAATAGTTCTTAGGCCCATGTTGCAAAATCTAGCATTCGTTGAAGGACATGTCTCTCTCAAACCTGTTGCAATTGGAAGGAAAAATGTCTTGCAAATTTTGTCAGTTTTGTAGTTCTGTCTCTCCCCCAGCTGCACTCCATGAGTAACACTTCCCTCCATTTTTGGCAATGATCCCTTGGACACAGAAAGAGAGAGAGAGAAAATGTCTCTGAGCACATGCAAAGAGCAATTGAAACTGGCCCCTGCACAGATGGAATAAAGCAAGGAGGCTTCCTTCTTCCACAGGTTTCCTCTTGAAACCTTTTGCTTTGTGCCTCCAAATTGTTTCTGGCTATGGTGATCCTAAGGTGAACCTGTCTTGTTATTTTCTTGGCAAGATTTATTCAGAGATGTTTGTCATGGCCTTCCTCTGAGGCTGAGACAGTGGGACTTGCCCAAGGTCATGGGATTCCATGATTGAGTGGAAGTTTGAACCCTACTCTCCCAGAGTTCTAGCCCAACATTCAAGCTGCTGCAGCACAGTAGCTCTTCTGCTTGAACTCTAGCCCTTCTTTTTTAGAAAAAAGAAAAGGAATTAAACACTTATCTTCAGCAGCAGCCCATCTTCCCTCTTTACCTTCTTCACCATCACCAATCTGTTTTGCATTAAAACATCAGTGTGGATGCTCCTCTGAGCAGTTAATTCTGGTGGCGCAGGGGTTAAATGCCGGTACTGCAGCCACAAGGTTGTGAGTTTGATCCTGCCGGGCTCCAGGTTGACTCAACCTTCCATCCTTCCATAGTCGGTAAAATGAGTACCCAGTTTGTTGGGGGCAATTAAATTAGCTAAATACATTGTAAACCGCTTAGAGAGCACTTAGCTGATAAGCGGTATAGAAATACACATGCTATTGCTATTGCTTTTAATTCTGGCATCTGCTGGAATTCAACAAATCTTTCAGATCAGTGCTGTGACTTCCACTGAATCGTGTTGGTTCTCTCTCTCTCTCGCAGGTGTTTATTGGGGTGAATTGCCTGAGCACGGATTTCTCTTCTCAGAAGGGGGTCAAGGGCGTCCCTTTGAACCTCCAGATAGACACTTACGACTACAGCACTGGGACAAACCGGCTGGTCCACCGAGCCGTCTGCCAGATCAAAATATTCTGCGATAAGGTAGAGTGAAACTTCTTGGCAGGCTTTCTGGTAGCGGTTGGTGGGGAAGACACACACCAACGGCTTGAGTCTGGGACGTGAGTTGGAGATTAAACCCCAGGATTAAACCCCAGGCTGAAGCTGCTTAAATGAAGACATCTACTTGGAAAGGAAACTTTGCACGAATTGAACGGCTACATGAAGACTTTGGCTCTGATGAAAGTTAAACATGTTCAGTCTGTGCCAATAGAAGGAAACATCTAGCCTGCAGTCCCTTTGAAAGCCAAGCTTTGTAGGGTAGCAATATGAGGGGTTGCTCATCCAAATGAGAATTATGTCCCCTAGTAAAATTTTACTTCGGTCCCTAAATTTCTGGCATTGCAGAGAGCGATACACTGAAAATTGTTCACACCTAGAACTCTTCTGTTGGCTGTGTGTGCATTTCCTTGGTTCCTTTGCTTTGGAGATCTGTGTGCTTGCACCTTTAAGTCGCTTGTCAGGTTATGGCAACTCCATGAATTCCATAGGGTTTTCTTAGGCAAGGAATCTCAGAGGTGGTTTGGCCAATTCCTTCCTCTCAAATATGGCCTACAGCACCGGCTGTTCATTGGCAGACTTCCATCCAAGGACTAACCAGGGCTGACCCTGCTTAGCTTCCAAGATCAGACAGGATCTGGTGCCTTTATGGTATTTGGGCAGAAACTTCATTTAAATTTTTTTCCAGATACCTTTATTAGTTGTACAAATATTTCCATTTTCATACAAGAATTTACACGTACATTTTGGAGTAATAAAAAAATATATGATACAATATTCAGTGCCCCAGGTGTTGCATTTGTACATTTTCCATCTAATTTTATTGCTCTTAAATTTAAATTTTAATGAACATCCTAAATTTAAAAAAAGCATTTGTAAATGCTCGACTGATATTTTAAAGCAACTGCAAATGGTAGAAATTTTAGAACCGAAAGAAAATTTCATGGGGTGGAAGAATTCTTATGGGGGGGAAGGAATGCAATCTTATTTTCCACAGACACATGCCCTGTAGCAACACCCCTGCTGTAGTCATTCCTATTTGTCCACGTCGTTCCATAATAATTAGAAAAAAGGAATGCAAGGGAGGCTGGTGACTTCCAGAGGTCAGCTGAGACAGTGAATCTACTCCAGTCTTAGCCATTTCCGCATGAGACTGTTATAGCGCTATTATTCCACTTGCAACATCCTATGGAATGCTGGGATTTGCAGTTTCGGGAGGCCGGACGGCCCCAGGATTCCATAGGATGTTGCAAGTGGAATAATAGCGCTACAACAGTCTCATGTGGAAATGGTTAGTTTGAACTTTAAAAGTACTTTCTAATGTCCTGAATGTATTTGGGGGATATGGATCCGCAATCTGGATAGGTTTTATAAAGTTCAGTCTAGAACCCAGGGGAGAGTCACCGTTCCAATGTCAAGGAAGCCACTTAAAGGGGTACATAAGAATAGATGTGACTTTTAAGAGGCATTTGGAGGCTATTACGTCACACTGTTTGAATGGTACCCTTTGTAAAACTTCTTTTCATCATCTTTAATTGTAGGTTTTTAAATGAGTCTTGGTGTTAATAGTTATTCCATTTTAATGTGGAATGGAGATTTGCATGTTTCCCAGTTTTGGGGAGAAGGCAGAGTAAAAATAAAGATAAAGATGACGATAAGGAGGACGGCGGCTTATCCTCTTTTCACTTCTCTTCCCAGGGAGCAGAGAGGAAGATGCGGGATGATGAACGTAAACAGTTCAGGAGAAAAGGGAAATGTCTGGATGCCAATAATAACGGTGAGTAGAAAGGGCGGAAGGACATTGACAAATGCTAATTGGAGAGGAAGGTGTCTTCTTGGATGCTGAGAAAAGGGCCAGTAGGCCAGATGCCCAAAGGAGCAAAAGGCACTGATATACCTTCCAGTTTTCCCACTTTGGCAGGCAAAGTTCCAATTAACCCTTTGTCATCCCACTTTTTCAGCTGTTTCCCCCCCAATACCCCACTTTCTCTCTCTTCTTTCCACTTTCTCCGTTCGTCTTCAGTTTACTTTGGTTGTTGCAAACTTTGAGGGACTTTCTGCACTACACTGTTCTCACGTTATTATTCCACTTTCAGCATCCTGTGGCATTCTGGGGCTTGTAGTTTCCTGAGGCCAAAGAGCTCTCTGGCTAAGAATTCTCAAGGCCCCTCCTAAATTGCAAACCCCAGGATTCCATAGGACCTTGGAAGTGGAATAATAGCACTATAACAGTGTAGTGTGGAAATGGCCTAAGTTCAAACTGCAAAAGCAATTTGCACTCAATTAACCCAACGGAGAGGAGAGGAGAGGACAAAATCTTGCCCTCCCCAGTAGACACAGGCAAAAGCAAGCTGCTGCAACCTCTCCTAGCTTATTTGTTCTTCCTCATTAATAAATGTCATCATCTTGGCCACACTCCCATGTCGCTTGCTGACATTTATCCAGATTTTCATCTGGAAAATGTTGGAGGGCATGCACTTATCTGTTAGGACCTTCAGCTTCAGAAAACCTGCTTCTCTCTATCATCGGGAAGTGATTCTGAAGGAGTTAAATTCAGAGAAGTATTGCATGAGTAGGAAAATAAGTGAATTGGACAGCAGATGTCCCTGCCTTATCTCAGTTTAAAAATATGATTGGCCTTGTAATGCTATGCTTAGGTGCCTGGGAAGTAAAAAGGGAGTCAGGCATACTCTCTCTGCCTCTGCTTTGTATTATCTGGTGACTGGGGTCTTTGTTCCCTTGTTTTGGGGGTGGTATTAAGCTCCAAATGTAATGGCTGACGTAGACTAGAAATGTGATTGATTGCTGACGTTGTTGACCAAAGGTATAAAAACTAAGTGTTTTAATCAATCGGGGCGGGCAGTTTTGGACACTGTATTTCCGCTGCTTGCCCTGCGCAGTAAATAAATGGTTTGGAAAATAAAGCTTTCTGTGATGGAACAACCTGAAGGTCTTCATCATTTCCTTGCCACTACAATTCTGCTGCAGTGGTCAGTTGTTTGGGGATTCCAAAGACAAGAGCAAGGGCAATGTGGTCACTGGCCAGATGATCAAAAGCTGCCGGTCAGTTTGCTTCTAACCAAGGGCAACGGGCAGGCCAGATCAGCCTGGCTCTGACCAGATCTAAAGGTCTATTTCAAAAAAATGCATCCTCTTCACTGATTTTCTTTTCTATTTATTTACCGATGGGCTTTATACCCCGACACAGGCTCTCCAAGAAGCTTACAAAACAAAGCCATATTCAAAACATAGCAGGCATCATGTTAAATAAAAACACCAATAAAAAGACAGAAGAGCAAATGGATGGAAAGATAAAAATAGCAGTTGAAACCAGTCCCGAGATCCTTAATAGTACCACTAAAAGGCCATCGGTGAGAAGGACAGGACAGACTTTACCTGGGGCCTAAAAGATATCAGTGGAGGAGCCAGGTGAACATGCCTAAAGCGAGACTCCTAGACTAGCAACAACACAACTGCACAACACAACTTTCTCTGTGATGGCCCTGTTTGTGCAACCTCTGAAGCCCCTGCAGTCGGTTGTTCTTGTTGTGTATCTTCAAGTAATTTCTGACCTATGGAAACCTAAGGGGAACCTATCACAGGGTTTCTGAGGCTGAGAGAGTGTGATGAACCCAAGTCACCCGGTGGGTTTCCATTGCCAAGTGGAGAATTTTTTGCTGGTCTCCAGAATCCAACATACATTATGTTTGCTCTGTGGTCTAGGAATACCAAACATCTCCAAATTAAGAGATGTTCTGGACTTTTGTTAAAAATATTTTTTTGGTATTTATTAAAAAAAGATTTGGCGGGACAGAGAGAAGGGAGCCCCCAGAAGATCTCAAAGTATGAGCAGGTTCATATGGGAGATTGTGTGTGTCTGCCTTTAAGTTGCCTGTCAACTTATGGTGACCTCATGGATTTCTTAGCCAAGGAATCCTCAGAGGTGGTTTTGCCATTTCCTTCCTCTGAAATACTGTGTTCCTTGGTGATCTCCCATGCACATACTGACCAGGACTGACCCTGCTTAGCTTCCAAGATCAGACAAAATCTAGTGTCTATAGGCTATTTAGGCTCCTTCAAATTGGGATGAGTTAAATAACAATCAGCCCTAAGCCCTAAAATACTATAATCGTAAGCTTCTGTATGCCAAATAGTATTTAACTGTATATTGAACTTCTGTTGAATAAATTACTCTTATATTATGCAATTGTGTCTTTGGAAATGTTACGGCAGTGCTATTGGAGTGGCTGTGTTCAGACACGTGGTGGGACTATTATAGGAATAAAGTTGCACCAGGGGAAACGAGGCCATCCAGAAAATGCCCACATCTTCTGGCAGTGGTGGAACAAGTGCAGGTCCCATATTTGGTGTTATGGCAGTGGGACAAGAAGAGTTCCTTGCCAGAGCCCCTGGAAATGATCTCAAATTGACAGCAGCCCTTGAGGAAATTTCCTTTTTGGGGCTGCAGATTCGAGAATCCCCCGGCCGCCACGGTCTCTTGTTGACGGGAAAGCTCAAGGGTGAGAAAGCATTCCTTTTTTTTTTTTGGATACCTTGGCCATTTCGGCACAACACTGTCCTAGTGCCATTATTCCACTTTCAACATCCTGTAGAATTGTGGAGTTTCTGGTTTACTGAGGCCCAAGAGCAATCTGGCTGAAAATTCTAAAGGCCCGTCCCTAAATTGCAAACCCCAGGATTCCATAGGATGTTGAAAGTGGAATAATAGCACCAGGACAGGTAATATGCGGAAATGGTCTCAGCCTACAGACACACCTGCAGTCTTGCCTCCTTATCTGAGTTTGAGATCTTGCATGTTACACAAATTCAGTTCTTTTGAAAATTCTGCAGACCTAGTATCTGTTTCCAAAAAAAGCTTCTGGATCTGAAGACCTCTGATTCAAAGAGATTTTGTCAAAGCAGGGGGACATGGCTGATTAATCAGGTTATCTCACTGTGATATTAGATCAGAGAGTTCTAATTTCTGGCTTTTTATTTATAGGTGTTTGTTTTATGTCTCTGTCTCATTGCTATGTATCCCTGTACCTAAATCTTGTCTACTTTGGCTCCCCATCACACAAAACTCAATGAGGTGCAATTTCCTTGGAATGCTCCCCATCTTGCCAAATTTACAGCAGCAAAACACAGTGGGAAAATAACTTCTTCTTCTGACTTCCAGGTCTGAAAAGCTGCTTGGTGTCAGGCTTCAGAGGCAACGAAATCACATATCTCAAGCCGCAGGCTGATTTGGAAACGCAGCCGGTCTTGTTTATCCCAAATGTGCATTTTTCAAACCTCCAAAGATGTGGAACAGTAAGTCCCCTTTATGATATCACTTGTACCTCTATCAAAGTGAATGCTTATTTGACTTACAGGTAACAGAGTTTTCAGTATACCCTTTCTCCGGAGGTCTAAACTGTACTTCTAAATGCTCAAGTGAAGCTCTAAGAGTCTCTTTCTTTGGAGGTTTTTAAGCAGAGGCTGGATGGCCATCTGTTGGGGGTGCTTTGATGGGTGTTCCTGCATTGCGGGGGGTTGGACTCAATGGCCCCTGGGGTCTCTTCCAACTCTAGGATTCTATGATTCTACTGCAATATTAGAAATTTGGAGACTGAAAGAAAATTGGTGTGTGTGTGTGTGTGTGTGTGTGTGTGCTTTCTTATTGGGAGGGCAATGCCCTTATCCCCTCCCTCCCCATAGATACATTCCTGGAACAGCTTCATGCAAACCCACCAACTGCCCAAATACGGCAGGGATTAATCCTGTCCTGATTAATTCTCTGTCATCCCATTTTTTCAGCTACTTCTAAAATGTCCCAGTTTCTTTCTTCTCCTGCCTTTGTCCTCAGCTTAGTTCATTTGGTCCAAACCAAGTTCAAAGTGCAAAACTAGTCTAAACTCCCTGGAGCCTTTCTGCACTACATAACTATTTCACTATGATTCCACTTTAACTGCCACGGTTCTGTTCTATGGAATCATGGGATTTGCAGTTTAGAGACAGATATTTAGAATTCTCAGCCAGAGAGCTCCAGTATCTCCCAAGACTACAAATCCCAGGGTTCCATAGCAGGCAGCTATGGTAGTTAAAGTGGAATCATAGTACAATAGTTATGTAGTGCAGAAAGGTCCAATTAACTTATCAGTGAGGAGAGGAGAGAAGGAAAGGAAGCAGAGTTTGTCCCTTCCCAGTAGACTCAGGCAAAAGCAAACTGCTGTGGGCTCTCTCTGCATTTTGTCGGTTCTTATGCATTAATAATTTTTGCCATCTTGGCCAAGCTTTGATGTTGTTCAGCCGCATGTGTCACTATTTTCATCTGATAAATGTTGGAAGGTACATTCATGTCTTGGTTGGTATTGCTTGTCCAGAAATCCTATAGAGTCTGTCTTTATGTCCTATAAAACATGCCTCTTTCTGCATTGACTTTTCGACAGGTTTTACCCACTGCTGGAGCTCCCCATGACCCTAGCAGGTAAGAAAAAGTGAGATTTCCTTTCAGCTTGCATGCCCTGACATTTTCAGATACTTTGACCGGCTCAGTTCCTGCTTGTTATATTCCAACCATTTTCTGGAAAGCTCAAGGCAGTCCAGGCACATCCCTTGACCACAGCCCTCTCGTTGTGTCACCATGGGTTTCACAACAAAAGAAAGTCAGGATAGGACTGTAATAAATACACAGAGGGTTGGAAGTTGTGCTGTGTGAGTCCTCTTGAAGGGAAATGGATTTGGTCACAACCACGCAAGGGCTGGCTCTATCAAACGGCCTCTGCCTTAGGCAACAGACCTCGCTCGCCAGGAATGGGTTGCCAGGGGCTGTTTGCTTTGTTATTATTGTATTTCTGCACCAGGGACAAAAAGAGAGGGATATTTTTTTTCTGCTTCCTGTTCCAACAACTCTTGGCTGGCTTTGGGTACTATGCCCTTTGGTTTGGGTGACCGCCAAGGAAGGGAACGTTTGTCTCTCTGCCTCAGGCGTAAGAATGTCTTGGGATGGCCCCTGGAAGAGACGATCGCCCACGTGCAAGGAGGAAATGGTGGGATTTTTTTCTGCCTCCTTAACCAAGATCACTTGGCTGGGTTTAGTGCTCCCCCTAAATAGCAAACTCCAGGATTCCATAGGGTGTTGAAAGTGGAATAACAGCACCGTAAGAGACCATTTCCGCACTCGCCTGTTATAGTGCGATGATTCCACTTTCAACCTCCTCTGGAATCCTGGGGTTTGCCCCTCCCGAAACTGCAAACCCCAGGATTCCAGAGGAGGTTGATAGTGGAATCATCGCGCTATAACAGGCGAGTGCGGAAATGGCCACAGTCTAGTGCAGAAATGGCCATAGATGTTGACCCTCCAGGAAAGGGAATGGCTGGGGGTTTCTGAGAAGAGAAGGGACACAGCTCTCTACTTGGACACACTAAAGGGCTGTCTGGTTAGGTGAGGTGAGACCTGAAATTTTCAGTAACCTTGAGTATAGCAGAGAGGGAACCATTTTTGCATTACAAATGTATAGCACTTCGTATCTCTTTAACTTTCACCACTTCGTCCTGAAGAATCCTGGGGTTTTCAGTTTGGTGACGTACTTAAAAATCTTCTAATCTGCTCTTCTGAACTACAGTATTAATGCTCTCTGGTAGAGAATTCTAAGTACCTGGTAAAACTACAAATCCCAGGATACCATAGGATGAGGCCAGTTAAAATAGTCTTGGCGCACTATAATTGTGCCATGTGAAAGAAACTTTTGATTTTCAATAGTGGTGCCTGTAGTGGGATCTTGGCCTCTCTGACCTTGGATTTTTCTCGTTCAGGTTGCCCTTGAAGCGGAGCTGTCCTTCTTTCCCAGATGAGTTCGATCCATTAGCTTCTAAACAAGCTAAAGAAGAAGATCCTCAACGAGGTAGTAGTTCCAGCAGGTGTTTCCACCCCGTTCCTTTTCCATCCCACAAATGCACAAATGAACCAAGGGAAAAGCAAGCAAGGATCAGCAAAGAAGGAAGCGGGGAAACAATCAAGTCAGGAGAAGCAATGGGCTTTTGCTCCGTGACAGAATCAGAAGGAAGTCCCGCTTAGAGATGGTGCACCAGTCGCAAGACCAGAATGAAGCAGCTGGCTTGGGGTTCTCCTTAAGAGGAAAGCCAGAAAAGTGTGGACCTTAGGCCCTTTCCGCACTGCACTGTTATAGTGCTATTATTCCACTTTCAACACCCAGTGGAATTCTGGGGTTTGTAGTTTCCTGAGGCCCAAGAGCTCTCTGGCTGAGAAGTCTAAAGTCCCCTCCCTAAACTGCAAACCCCAGGATTCCATAGGAGGTTGAAAGTGGAATCATAGCACTATAACAGCATAGTGCAGAAAGGCTCTTAGAAGGGAGGACTTCAAGAACAGCCAGCTGGCAGTCCAAAGGCCCAGCAGAATGCAAGACAAAGGGCTTTCACATTCTGCATCTGCTTTTTAATCTGCCCACGTTGTTTGCCTTCGCGTCGACTTTGGCTCACGATGATCCTCTCCCAGGGTTTTCTTGGCAAGGGTTTGCCTTTGTCTTCCTCTCAACCTGAGAAAGGCTGTGATGTGTCCAAAGACACCCAGAGGTTTCCATGGCTAAGCAGAGATTCGAGCCCTGGTCTTCTAGAGTTGTAGTCTAGCCCAATCCTCAAACCCCTACACTACACTGGCTCTCCAGATTTGAGTCAGATGGGGGTTTTGCCCATGCCTTCTTCTGAAGCTGAGAGAGTGGGACTTGCCCAGGGTCATCCCGAGGCTTTCCGTGGCTGAACCACGGTCTACCAGAGATCGAGTCAAACCACTATGGCCATTTCAAACCACTAGGCTGTTATAGTGCTATGATTCCACTTGCAACATCCTATGGAATCCTGGGGTTTGCAGTTTCGAGAGGGGCCGGGCAACCCTTCCCAAAACTGCAAACCCCAGGATTCCATAGGATGTTGCAAGTGGAATCATAGCGCTATAACAGCCTAGTGCGGAAATGGCCTATGTCGTGCTGGCTCTCTTTTTCTGTGCCACCCTTGAATGCCCAAGCCAACCTTGACAGCAATTGTCTCTCGTATCTTCCAGTCTTGCTCTACGTGAGGAGGGAATCGGAGGAGGTTTTCGACGCTCTGATGCTGAAGACTCCAGACCTCAAAGGTCTGAGGAATGCTGTGAGTTTCCCCCACCGTTAATTTTTGCTTCATAAAATTTACTGCACCGCCTTGTGCGGCAACAGCAAATACTCCGAGGGCTGGGATGGCCAACTGGCGGCCCCGGGGCACTGACCCACTCTGTCTCCCTCCCCGACAGAGGCAATTTCATCTGATCTTGGGTGGCCCTATTATATATATATTTTTTCATTAACCTATTACAGAAGGTTTACCCACTCATCAAGAACTGTTGCTGAGAAGGAAAAATGAGTAAAGATTCTCAAGTGGCCAGAA
Organism: Ctenosaura bakeri; assembly: GCA_948474755.1. Lineage (NCBI taxonomy): Eukaryota > Metazoa > Chordata > Lepidosauria > Squamata > Iguanidae > Ctenosaura > Ctenosaura bakeri. The sequence goes on along the minus strand of CAOLHI010002363.1, from coordinate 69,437 downwards.
AGGGAGATTTCCATGTGTTAATATTGCATAATATTACACGTCTCTTGCTTTTATGATTGATTGTGCATGCATCAGAAGGCCCAACAGGCCTGCGCATGCAATCTATGTGTAGGAAGGGCTACGCTTGAGTGTGCGTGATCCATAGCTGGGAAGCTGTACGGCGCCGGCTTTACCGCAGACTTTAGTCTGCAAAACAAAAAAAATATACTTCTGGCTCCCAGGTGGTTGCCTGGGAATTGGGTGCCCTCTGTATCCCAGAAAATACAAAAGCTGTCCATCTCTGCCCTAGGAGGGAGAAAGGAAGAGTTCACTTTGCTCTTTAGGAGACAGTGTGCCTCCAGCTGCTAGCTTTACAGATGCTTTTTTACTGGTGTCTATAAATAATTATGCCCTAGGCTTGGAAGAAACAAACTTAGCATGAAGTCAGTAAGCAGGGATGTAGCAACCAAAATGGCAGCATTGTCCCTCCAAATAAGAAATCTATCTCCCTGTGAAATTTTCTTTCAGTCCCCAAATTCCCAGGATGGCAAAGAGGGAGACACTGAAAATTGGTCATGTCTTTGTTGTTTCCAACTTATGGGGAACTGATCATGGGTTTTTCTTAGCAAGTTATGTTCAGAGGGAAGTTGTCTTCACCTTCTTCTGGGGCTGAGAGAGTGTCACCTGCCCAAGATCACCTAGTGGGTTGTCGTGGTCAAGCAGGGATTCGAACCCTAGTCTCTGGAGTCATAGTCCAACACTAAAACAATCATATTATGCTGGTTCTCACTGGTGGACTTCTTTTTTTATTTTCTACAAGCTGCCTTGAGTCCCGTGCTGCAAGGAAGGCAGGAAATCAATCAATCAATTAATTAATTAATTAATTACCTCCCATGGCTGCATCTTATGGCATCCTGGGGGTTGTCTTTTGGTGAGCTCTCCTGCTCTAAATATCTCACAAAACTACAAAACTCAGGATTCTGCAGAATGGAAGCCTTGCAGCTAAAGTGGAAGCTTTAAGGATGAGCGCTCCCCTGTTCCTCTCTATGGCCATTTCCGCACTACACTCTTATAGCGCAATGATTCCACTTTCAACATCCTATGGAATCCTGGGGTTTGCAGTTTCGGGTCGGTCCCTCCCGAAACTGCAAACCCCAGGATTCCATAGGATGTTGCAAATGGAATCATCGTGCTATAAGGGTGTAAGTGCGGAATTCAAATGCCCTTTCTCCAATCTGGTTCCCAGGCCTGTCTCCCTGGAGAAAGTTATTTTTTGCTTGTTCTGCCCTCTCTCCGCACACCTTGTCTCTTTTTTCCCTTGGGCTGCTGGGGAACTGCCTTCCTCCCACCCACCCTACACTTACACACACACACACACACACACACACACCTCCCTCCCTTTCTCAATGTTTGAAGAACACACAATGCCTAAGCATATTTCTCTGATGCCTATCAGCACTGTTCCCGATAACCGGGGCTCTTCTTTGCCGAGGCGGAGAATAGAGCAAACAATCCCCTTTAGTGATCTGATAGCCCTTTTTATGGCTTGCTCGCTCTGTGTATTTGTGTTCGTTTTGCACACTTTCAAACGGGGAAAGAGCAAACAGCTCTTTGGAACAAAAACGAGAGTTTATAGAATGGCTTTCTCTCCGCTCCTCTGTTCAGGCAGCAGCATTCTGAGGAAAAAGGACAAAGGGTCTTTCCGCACTACACTGGTATAGTGCTATTATTCCACTTTCAACCTCCTGTGGAATTCTGGGGTTTGTAATTTCCCAAGGAGAAAGAGCTCTCTGGCTGAGAATACTAACTGCCCCTCTCTAAACTGCAAAGCCCAGGATTCCCTAGGATGCTGAAAGTGGAATAATAGCACTTTAACAGTATAGTGCGGAAATGGTGTAGGAGTCAGGGAGATGAGTTCGAATCCCCAGTTGGCCATGGATACCCACTGAGCAGGTCATTGCTTTTCTGAGTCTTAGAGGAAAGCAACAGCAAACCTCCTCTGAACAAAACTGGTCAAGAAAACTTTGTGATAGTTTGTTTTAGGGTTGCCATAAGTCAGAAATAACTTGAAGGCCCACAAAAGCAACAAGAAGAAGTAAAGTTAACCCCTTGAAACAAATTCTCCCCCTGCCATGAAACTTTCTTTTAGTCCACAAATTTCCAGCACTGCAGGAATATAAAATTTCAGCGGAGCATTTAGAAACCAAGTTTAGACATCCAAAGAAATGCAAATATGAGAAATAAGAGAGTACCAGTTGGGAATGATTTTTGGCATCTCACTCTTTGCAGTGTGAAAAATTTGGGGAATGCAGGAGAATTTTGGGGGGTTGGACAGAATTCTAATTTGAAGAGGCAATGCTGGCCTCATTTCCCCCCTGTAAGCGGCATCCTTGAATTTTAAGAAAGAAAGGTCAATGACTCCAATGTTACTAGGTTCATTCTATGTTATTATTAGAACATAGCCCATCAGGAGATGCCTCTAGTCTGATAAAGATATCATTTGCTTTTGTCATTTTATGCCAACCCTTGACGAGAGGGTCCAAGAGATCCTCCTCTTAACAGACCTGCTCAGGTCTTGCAAACTGATGGTTGCAACTTCGTTTCTTGGGTCAATCAAAATATACTTTTCCTACTGTCTTCGACTTGTCTCTGCATTATCTTTTTCTGTATAAATGAAACTGACAGTGACTTAGTTGGCAATTTTATTTTTCTCTTTCAGATTTCAGAAAAATACGGTCTACCTGAAGAAAGCATCTATAAAGTCTACAAAAAATGCAAAAGAGGGTAAGTGACAGCTTTCCACATATATTCTGGAGCCATTTTCTTTGTTCTTTGCCTCCTGACAAAACCTAAGAACTGGCTGCTGTGCTAGAAAAATCAGTTTGAAATTGCCAGTGTTGGAGAAGGCGGCTGCTTTTAATCAAACCTGTGCCTTTTTTCTTTCTTTCTGAGAGCCAGCGAGACATAGTAGTTTCAGCATTGGACTATGAATGTGAAGACCAGGGTTCAAATTCCCACTCAATCATGGAAACTTATCTGGTGATCTTGAGCAAGTGACCCTCTAAGGCAAAAACAAACTCCCTCTGAAGAAATCTTGCCATGGAAATCCTAGGATAGGGTCGCCATCAGTCAGAATCAACATGGACGTATAACAGCAATGGCTTCTTTTAGTCAATGATAGAATAGAGCAAGAGAGTCGCTTGTATCTCATGGAGAGGCACCCCACATTTTTCATGGCAGCCAGAAAACCCCCATTGACCCATATTCACATGCAATACACATGTGCCCAGTGCAAGCTGGTGATTCCCATATGGTTGGGTTGGTGAATCCATTCCAGGTTTTAATTGAGGCTTTAAAGGAACTGTCCTAAATAGGGTTTAGTGAGCTCCTTTAATGTAGCCAAAACCTGGAATGGATTCATTGCCCCACTGACATGGGAGCCACCAGCCATCAGACCAACTGGAGCTCTCCAGCACATGTCCCCAAGTGTTTGGAGGCATACATCTCCACAAAGTGTGTTTACTGTACTGAATTCTGAGAAAACACAGCATATAAGGCAATATCCTATTGACTGTCTAACTAGGCTGGAGTAGAAGGTGGCGGTACAGGTGGGGTAAGGGTGGCAGAGGAACAGTAGTGATAGATGGTGTGATGGCAGGGGAAAAGGCAGCAAATGCCACCTTCCTGAAAAGATGAAGGTTTCTTTCAAACTGCTAAACTGTTCAGGAGCCAGCGATGAGGTCTGTTTCTGCATTGGAACAATTTCTGCCACCTTCCCCCAGCTGCCACTATGCCCCACTTGAAAAAGGGACTTGTGCCATCAGCAGGATTCCAGCCAGTTATTGTCCAGCACAGGTACTTGGTGCTATGGTGGGGAAGGCTGGCTTGCATTTTTGCATTATTTTTGCAGCACTTGAGAAAAGCCAAGCATAGCCAGATCTGCTCTCAAAGTACTAAACTTCTCTGTGAAACAGAATAAGTGAGGTCCATGTGTGTCCACATGCTGGTGCCTCCACACGTGGAACAGTCAGGGTCATTTAACCGATCTTCTGTTATCTCCCAAGGCATTCCCCCGAGGTTGCAACAGATTCCCCTTATCGTAATCATCAAGGCCTCAGTGTTTGTTTCTCAAAGCCAGTAAAGCCAGCATAACCCTTTGGGTTCTTGGGCAGATGACACTGGAACAATGCAGTCTGAGGCAGAAGGTGTGTGTTGGATCCCACCTGGGTGACTAATTTGGGTACAAAGATAGCATTTGGAAAGTTTAGATGCTATCGTCCCAGTTGGGGGAGTCACATCCTTGAGTTCAGTTGACTTTGCCTGCAGTCAGGGCTATTTGACCTTATGAGAGCTAGCAGGGTGACGTGTTCACCTACTTATTTTTGTAAAGAACAAGTTCTAGATCCAAAAGCCAGGGTCTATGCTATTCTCACCACAGGGGCTGATACTCTCGTGACAGGTTTCCCAGCAGTTGTACTTGGGTGACTCCAGTATTGACCACAGAAAGGGACTCACCTTGGGATAGGGGACATTTTTGCAATCTTTTTTTGACCAGTATGCAAGACTCGGTTCAGACGGTGTTTTAAGTGTTGCACTAGAGTCCTGGGAGACCTTGCTTGGGCAAGTCACTCCCGCTCAGCCTCAGAGAAAGGTAGTGGCAAACCCCCTCTAAATAAGTCTTGCCAAGAAAACCCCAGGAGAGGGTTGCCGAAAGTTAGAGCTAACCCTGAAGGCACATAACAATGGAAATAACAACGGTTCCAAAACAAGCCAAGAGAAGAAAGAAAGAAAGAAAGAAAGAAAGAAAGAAAGAAAGAAAGAAAGAAGGAAGGAAGGAAGGAAGGAAGGAAGGAAGGAAGGAAGGAAGGAAGGAAGGAAGGAAGGAAGGAAGGAAGGAGGTAGGTAGGTGAGTAGGTTGAAGCTTTAAAATGTGAAGAATAAAGGTTTTTAATGCAACCCCATGAGAGCTCAGCTTTTCCACTGGTGCCCCAAATGGACACCATGCTGAGCCTCCAATCATGAAAGAACTTGGCAACTGGGAACTCAAGCCAGTTCCTCCCTTTCTTGACCTCCTAGCTCAGCTCCTGCCCTAGGCCGGCTTCCTTGCTGGTGCTTAAGGGTCTTTCACATTCCACCTTGCTATTTGAGTCTGGGGGATACAAAAGAAATACATCAGGGGGCGGGTGCTAGACTGCCGCTAATCTTTCCTCCCTCCCACCCCCTACGTTGGACAAATAGCACGTTTGGCATGTAACTGGTCTTCCCTCCCCTCTCTCCTAATCTTGTTGTGTCTGGAAACCTACAGTTCTTTCACCCGTTGTAGAGATGGCGGGGTTCTTTTTTCTAAAAAAAAAAAAAAAAATTGCCTGTAAGTATATTATTCCCCTAAATCCCTCCTAGGGCTTTGTAAAAATACAAAATAGCTTTCTGGCGGAGGAAGGTGTGGGAGAGGGATGGAGCCAAACATAGAGTTGTGTTAATCTGTTGGCTGGGGAAAAAAATACAATGGAGTCTTGGGGCACTTTAGTGATTGACCAATTTGTGCTCCCTTGCTGAGGTCAAGTTTGTGTCTGTTAGTTCTTTATCCCAGAGGCTTGCCGTCTATTCTCTGTGGAATGCGGGAGGGCATTTTGCTGGCCGGTGGCAGAAACTGGATATACATCTCCTTGGAAAATGGAAAGCAGACGAATGAGGACTAGGCTTTGGGGCTGGCATTATTAGGCCTTGTAATAGTGATGTCCTGAGTGTATAGGAGGATAGATTTAGCATTTAGGCTTGCTTCAAGATCTGAACCTAGTTTTTGTGTTTATATCATGAAGCCCATTGGGGCTGCTGACTGGTTTTCTCCAGATTATGGCAGCAGCGGAGTAGCTTCTGGCTTCCATGTCAGCGGAGTGAAGAATCCATGCCAGGTATTAGAAGCTGCACAAAGGTACGGAATACCTTGGACAGCTCCTTTAAAGTTTGGGCTAAAACCTGGAACAGATTCAGCACCTCACTGACATGAAAGCTACCAACCACCTCTGGGCTGTAAGCAAAGCCAGGTCTATTGATATCTGAGGCATCCCCATCCCATCCAGTTGATGTCTTCCAGAGGTGGTAATTTGTAGTTCTCAACCTCCACCATGCTGGCCTGGGATGTTGGGAGCTACAGTTCAACCCACCTGGAGAGCACCAGATTGGGAAAGACCAACACAATAAAAAGGATGAATCAGTGTCTAGAACTGGCTGCCCATGACTGGTGATATATTGAGAGTTGTTTTAGTTGAGTGTCTCCTTGCCCTTACGTCTCTGGCTGGGACCCAAGAATGTCCCCTTAATCCATTGTCAGGGTTTTCTTGCTTGCATGTTTTTGCTCTTTAGGCTGTTGAGAGAAGCTGCATTTGGGATGCTATTTAAAGCTCAGTCCACCAAAGCCCCTCTTTGCTACTCCTGAGCTGGGCAGGTGGCTCTCCCAAACCTCAGCAGCTGTCCTTCCTAGGTCTACCACCTGACTTCCTTCTAACTGAAGATGTCCTGGACTGAACCTGGAGTTTTGGACAAGAAAATCACATGTTCTTTCCCCTTGAGCGTTTCTCTACCAATGGCAGAGCACACACTTTTAATTTATTTCCGTGGCCAAGCCTTATGAGGAATGGCTTAGGGAGCTGGGTGTGTTTAGCTTGGAGAAGCCAGAGAGGTGTGATGCCATCTTGAAATATCTAAAGGGATGTCATGTAGATGAAAGAGCAAGCTTGTTTCCTTCTGCTAGGACACGAATAGACTCAAATTACAAGAAAAGAGATTCTACCCAAGCATGTGGAAGAACTTCTTGATGTAAGAGCTTTTCACCAGTGGAACAGATTGCTTCAGCCAGTGACGGTCCCTTCTCATTAGTGGAGGCCTTTAAACTGCAGTTGACCACAACCTCTATGGCTGTGATTAGAAAAAAGGTCAATCCCAAAGCACGTGCTTTGCTCCTCAACCCCACAGCCCCACAGACAGATCTGGGCACATACAGGGATGTTGGATAGATGACTTCTCCCATGCTCTTCTTATCACCCACCCCAAATGGAAGACTTGAAATCCCAGAGCAATGGGAGCTTGTGCTTCTAGGTTACATCTGGGTGGTGTCAATGCCAAGGTGAAAGTATTTGTTTTCCAGAAAAGTGGGCATGAGCACCATTCCTCCATATGTTGGAAGGCAAGCCACAATGAATTCACAGTGACTCTGGCCTTGGAGCGCCTTTTATCACAGTCTCCTGAGATGGACAGAGAAAGCATGTATTGCCACACTCATGGGCTGTACCGCTACCACTTTCAAGTGGAGGAGTGGCAAGCTTTGAACGCTTCCTCTATGTGCAAACTCTTTGCACGTGGAAAGCTAGCACATTGGTGAGAGGGCTTAGGTAGCATGTTTTCCAAAAACTTCCTTAAGAGGGTGGAATGTGACATGAGTAACTAGCACTTGCCATTTAAAAGAGATTTGTAGGCTATTGGGGAGTGGTTTCATAACAGAATTTGTGGCCAAAAGGAGGTTGAACCTTGAAAGATTAACCTTTTCCCCATCGGTTGATCCTTCCCCCACACCTTCATCAGGAAAGTATTAAGTGCTTTGCTGATTCACATCTCAAAATTGTCCATGCCGAGGCCACACACACACACATTATTCAACAGGCAAACATATGCTGACAATGCATATGTTTGTCAGAGATTCCCTGAGGTTTCAGCTCTAAGCGTCCAAAAAGGAGCTGAATGTTCAGGTTATTTATTGTATGCTTGAGACAGAAACCACATGGTGCCAAAAGCCCTCTGTGAAAGAGCAAGCTGAGCAAATCAAACAGGACTGAAATGTTAAAAATAAGTCTGTCCTTTATAAACAAACTTACTATCCCAGTTGCCATATTACTAACTCCGTGAACATGCATAAGCTTGTAAATGAAGGCAGCAAAAGAGAGAATGCAAAAGGCACACCTGCATACCAAACAGAAAAATGGAAATGGAAAAGCCCCCATCGGGCAAGAGGTTCCAGAACGAAGGCAGATTTCTCCATTTAACAAAGGAGCCATTTGTCATGCAATTATTTTGTCTCATTCTCTGGATTTTATGGAGGTTTCTCACCATGCCGTCCTCCGTGCATAAACCAGCTCTTAAACCAGGAAAAACAATCTTTTTCCATCCCTTAAACCAGGAGATTATTAAACCAGGAAAATCTTTTAAACCAGAAAAATTTCTTAAAGGTGAAAAAGACAGGGTAGCTATGAAGTGCTGGAAACACCCTTCATGACTGAGGACAGATGGCAAAAAAGTGGCTTTGCATTTCTTTGGCCATTTCTGCACGAGACTGTTATAGCGCTACGATTCCACTTTCAACATCCTATGGAATCCTGGGGTTTGCAGTTTCGGGAGGGGCCGGCTGGATTCCGTAGGATGTTGAAAGTGGAATCATAGTGCCATAACAGTCTGGTGCGGAAATGGCCTTTGTCTCAGCTCACCTTTGAGACAAGAATGGGCAAACTGTGGCCTATGGATTGCATCCAGCCCTTGGACCCCACTTGTATGGCCTCTGAACCTCTTTCATCACTTTCCATTGTCATTTTGAGAGGGACTGCAAAGAAGAACAGGGCATTTGGGCTTGGGGGAATGGGGTCCAGAGATTGGCGTAGGAGGAAATTGGCCCCCGGCCCCCACATTGGCTCATCCTCATTTTAAGTCTTGAAAAATGTTCTCCTTCCCATCATCATTTCCTTAAATACACCCCCCTTCTCCCCTATCAATACAACCAATTAAGAGTTAATTTAACATAAGGACTGAGGCCAAGCTGGTATTGCACAGCATCTGTGATGTTACCAATTGGAAAAGGCATGTTTCTTCACCCTTGTCATATTCAACTCATACACTATTGTTCTTTTGAATTGTACTTTTTAGAAAAATGCACTTTGGTGGTCTGTTTCTACACTCAAAGAACAAAAAGCCCAAACTAGCCTGTGCAGTTATCTGCAGCATCACCATGTCATCTCTTTAATTTTTAAATTCCTTTTCATGTAAGGAATGAAAGGCCTTCTTGGCCCTTTCTGGCATAACTGTAGGAATACATATGCCTCCTTCTTCATTTAAAGGGCAGACAAGTTTTCCTCTGGCCCCTCCAATATGTAGTCTAATAAGTAAAGCTGGCAAATTATCAAAGAACTCTTAGTTGATTCCTTTGTAGGAGTTTATCTGAGTAATTTATCAAATGTAAATGAATATGTGTATTCCTCAGGCATCCGTATAGTGTACATGTCTATCTTCAGCCTGCTTAATTTTAACAGAACACTGAGACTTAGAAAAGAAATGCTGTTTTACTCTTTCATTCCCAGTTCCCCATATACTTGGTTATAAATTTTGCCACTTTCAAATGGATGGTTCAATCGTCCACCCATGAGTTCAGACCACCTGTATCATGGCTAGCTTTTATTCCCACAACCTTGTGACGTAGATAAGCCCAAGAATGACAAGTTCTAAATACTCTACTAATTTTATTAGTTATGTATTTCTGGTCTGATATCCAGTGTAATGTAGTGGTTTCAGCATTTGACCATGGCCATTTCCTCACTAGCCTGTTATAACACGATGATTCCACTTTCAACATCCTCTGGAATCTTGGGGTTTGCAATTTCGGGGGGCGGGGGCGGCTGCAAACCCCAGGATTCCAGAGGATGTTGAAAGTTGAAAGTGGAATCATTGCGCTATAACAGGCTAGTGCGGAAATGGTCCAAGTCTGGACACCACAGTTGAAATCCCTGCTTGGCCACAGAAATCTGCTGGGTGGCCTTGGGCAAGTCAGCCCTGGAAGAAGGCATGGGCAAACCCCCTCCAATTAAATTTTGCCAAGAAAAGCCCCTGATAGGGTTGCCATAAGCCAGAATTGACTTGAAGGCACACAAGAACGGCATTTCTTATCTACGATCTATTGATTCATTCATTCAGTCAACATGGTCTTCCAATAATTTGCCCCTCTACATTATCCTGGTTGTGTTTGCAAGTAACAGTAAGCCAGGATTCTGGAGAATCCTGGCTTATGGTTTAGAAGCAGTTTGTTGGTATGTGGTGCCTGAACATTTCTGCTTGCCTCCTCCTATCAGTGGCAGTGGCTTAGGTAACCAGAAGCTAAAACCAGAAGGCAACAGCTTAGTATTTTCCATACTAGAACTCTTTTGTTGCTCCCTTAACAAACCAGAATCAAAAGCCACTGCTTTTGTAGTTGAGTTTTGATTCCTAGTTTGTTGGGGAGCCATAAGCCAGGAAACCTGGTGCGGATAGAATGCTAAATGTTTGCCTCCTGGTTAGTTTGTGGTTACTTTATCTGTTTATGATGGTGGGAGGAACCAAGTGGAAAGAATGAGAAGGCCTCTATGAATTCCCTGCTCAAGAACAAAAAAGCATGGCCTGCCCAGAATTCTTTGGCCCTTCGCTCTGAAGTAATTCCAGATTGTGGATCTAGTTTCCAGAGCTGTTGGGACCTAGATCAATGGTAACACTAGAGTGAAAGGTGGTGTCGTAAGTCCTTAAAATGAACATCTGTAGAAGCTTGACAGGAAGATGTTTGGTGCTGTCCTTTGAGGAACTTCTGCTGCCAAGCATGGCCACCTTGCTGACGTGGGCTGGATTCATCTTCAGAAGAAGCCAAGAGGCCCTCCACTTTCTGAGGGGCAGGTCTAATTCCATGGGAACGAGCTAGCTGAGGTTTTCCAGAGTGGCTTCTGAAAGGAACAGCTGTGTCTCTAAAGTGCCTCAGGGTCCTCCACCAAACCGCAGCCTTCCCCTCTTGCCTGACAGATGGGGAACATCTCTCCCGCTGCCGCTGCCAAGCCTTTCTCTCCATCTCTTGAAGTTCTCCTTGTGAAGCGAGATACCATCATGCACCATGTGCTCTCCCCCGCACCTCCCAATCGATGCTTGGCAAATGAGCTCATTGTTGCCCTTGGCCCAAGTCCAGGACTCAGGCTTAAAAGCAAGGCAGGCAGCTGAGCTGTAAGAGGGTGTGCCCAAGTGCATGAGAAAGGGGTCTTCCGTGATCAGAGGAATGCTGAAGGTGGACATCGTGCCGCATAGGTTGGAGGGAGAATTGGCCAAAATGCAGCCAACCAGCCACGTCTTGTGGCCTGACAGCTGCTTGACACTGATCCCATTCGTGAAGTCCCGGGGAAAAAAGTAAAACTGCAAGGTTTTATTGAGACCCCTGGGGGCTTGTTATGTTTGGCTGGCAAACTCTGGGATTAGAAGTTGTATAGCCTGGGATAGGAAGGCATGCATTTTGAAGACATTAATTACCCAACAGATGCAGCCTTGTTGTTGCTGGGGATGCAGAGCACCATTCAGGAAGTGCCCCAAGGAGGAAGTGCTAGGGTTACCACAGCAGCAGCAGCATTTCAAGCCCTGAGATTTCAGAGCTAAAACTCAAGGCCTGGAGATGACCTCTTGGGATGTCACAGGGAGTCAGCAAGGATGATACCTAAGCATCAAGCACAGTCACACACAGAATGCCATTCAAGCAAAAAACACAATGGCCATTTCCACACTAGACTGTTTTAGTGCTATTTTTCCACTTTCAACATCCTATGGAATCCTGCAGTTTGCAGTTTAGGGAGGGGTCTCAAAGGCCAGGTGGGGTCTGCAAACCCCAGGATTCCATAGGATGTTGAAAGTGGAATAATAGCACTAGAACAGTCTAGTGCAGAAATGGCCAATGTCTAACTTATGAAGTATATATGTATACACACATGCACACACATCTCTACATACTTTTTCAAGGCAACCTGAAATCCCTTCTTCTGGCCCTGAGACTGGAGAAGAGGGATCCAGGCATGAAGACCTGGGAATCCTAGAAAGTACTGCAGAACATGTGAGCTTTATGTAACAGCGGCTGCATTTTGCTGTGAAAAAAAAAAGTGTGGTCAGGCACTATCTGGGCTGTGGTTGTTAAACATGCCAACTGGAAGCGTCTTGACACACAGTACATGCTGTTGGCAATCTCTCTCTTTTGCACCACGCAATTCAGATATTTTCCCTTAAGACAGCAATTTTGTGCTTTTGGACACAACCACCAAAACAGGAGGGCAGATAAAACTTGTCTTTGAGATCAGGGTCATTTTAAAATTTCATGGTTAAATGAAAAGGGTCTTCTTTCAAACAAGCCGACAGGAGACATGCCCCCAAATCCCTGCAATTCTTCTATGGCGACATGGCCATAGAAGACAGCTCTCTGTACATTAAAGAGAAAGGAAAAACAGCCCAATCAATTATGGAGTTGAGAAATGCAAAATATGACAGTAATTCACTTACTTCCTGACTTCATTGGGGCTGGGATTTTCCCTCGTCTACCCGAAGCTGGCTAACATGCCTTGAATTCTAGCATGGATGCTGTAGTGACTTATTTAAAGCAAGATCTGGTCTAATGTGGAGCAGGCTAGGCTGTGCACCCTTAGAAGTATGCGTGTGTGTACATTTGTAAATTAATTGTAGCCTAAGTTGGTGTCTCAAGCCTATCCTTATCCTATTTGGGTAAGCCTGGAATGCAGAAAAAAAAAGCCTTTTCCACAATCATAAATATACAGCTAAAGTGAAGCATTCATGAAGCTCATTGAAATTAATGTAATTTTTTTAGCTGGATTATACCCATTACAAGAAAGGCTGGGTTAAGTACAAATTTACACACAGAAAATAACCTCTGGGAACAAAAGATACCCATTGTGTTTGGGAATGGGCCTTTCCACAGTGTAATGGGAATTGTAGTCCAACATGGCTTGGGAAATGCACACAGTTCCACATGACAGCCACCAATACAGGTTAGAATCCGTTAGCATGTAATGAAAATGCAACTGAAAAATCATGGGAAAGGCCACCCTTTTATTCCTCTGGCTGTTTATGTAGCAGATTGGGTAGAGAATTTTAAGTGTTTCATTTGTCAAGCGTATGAACTTATATCGGGGAGGCAGTAATTTTCTTCATGTCCTGCCCAAAAAAGATGCTTAGATTAATTTGCACTGTTGTCATTACATGCTTTCAGGATAAGTCCAACTTATGGCAACCTTTTCCTAGAGTTTTCTTGGCAAGATTAATATCCAGAAGTTTGCCATTGCCCTCCTTCCTGCTGTCCTCTAAGGCCAAAAGAGTGCGATTTTTCCAAGGCCAGCCAATGGTTTTCCATGCCTGAGCAGGAATTCGAATTCTGGCATCTTGGAGTGCTAGTTCAACTCTCAAACTCATCATGCTAGCTTTCCAAATTATATCCAGAGAAGGTTTGCCATGACCTTCCTCTGAAGCTAAGAGAATTTTACTTGCTCAAGGCCACACAATGGGTTTCCATGGCTGAGTGAGGATTTCCACCTTGGTGTCCCAGAACTTGCAGTGGGCTTCACGCCCCATAATGGTCCAGAAAGTGAAGCAATAGGGCTCCTGGATCTCAAGAAAATCATTATACATAATTCCTCCCTCACCCATTTCTGAATATTGCTGAATCCTCCCCTGTGAAGACCATCTGATGATAAAGTATGAAGGGATAAGTTCTGAATTCAGCCCCTCTTTGACCATCTGCTCTTCTTCCCTTCCAGAATCCTAGTGAATATGGACAATAACATCATTCAGCACTACAGCAATCATATGGCCTTTCTGCTTGACGTTGTTGAAGCTGAGGATAAGTTCCAGGTGACCCTCAAGGAGCTCTGAAGCCTCGGGAGGCTGCACTTCTCCTGGGATAGATCACTCATGAACCAAAGGACGTTGGACCCACCCCTAGCCATCGGCTTGGACGGCTTGACTTGAACACCATCCCATTTGGGGAAATAGCGTGTGAGAAACCGAGAGAGTGAGAGACAGATCGTAGCATAGCTCCATGTGTGAAGAGTGCTTGGAAGATCCATTCCCAATGTGAACGTGGAACTTCTGCCTATTGTTGTTGTTATTATTATTATAATTATTTTATACTTTATTATTATTATTATTACGATCCTCTGCCAGGCAAGGGATTTTGACCCATTTTAGTGTTTCTCACTCAGGAAAGCATTGAGTTCTCTCAGACTGGGCAGGAGAACAACTCTGAGATGGTCTTTTTCCTTGCCTTCGTCCCAAACGAATGACCAGCGATGGGCAAAATGGAAGCAACGGTCATGCCTGAATGTCCGGACTAGCTGGAAAGGTGCTTTCAGATGGATAGCACTACCAAGCAAAAGGCATCGCGTGGTGATTTTGTCTTGTTTGTTTGTTTAACGGATTTTCTGACCTAAGAAAAAGGATAGAAGGACCAAGGGGAAAACACAGAAGGGAAGAGACTGCCATCTGGATCCATTCTTCCGTGAACGAAGTGGACTGGTTGCGCTCTAAAAGCCATCTCTGGGAGTACACTATCACTACTGCCAGTCGGTGCATGCACACACACACACAAATACACACACACACACAGACTGCCTGCCTTACTTCTTGCCCTCGGAACCCTGGATGTAAATATCCTCTGAGACACACCTGGTGAGAGGGACTCTTTTATACATTTCCAATTCCTGTTTTTGTTATTGTTATTTTGTAAATACATAAATGTGCGCGCATTTGTGTTAACGAGATCTTGTTTTATATTGAACATAACATGGAGGAAGGTAGAGCATTTCAAAACTAGGCTGCTTCACATTTCCCCAGGGTTATCGTTGTGTATTTTTGTTCCCCTGGCTGTATTCCATTTTGTAACTTTTTTTTTTTGGTATATTATATTATATAGTAATAAAGATTCAAAGACAGAAAGCACAACCAGTGTAGTGTCCATCAGGGTTGCAGCTGAGGGCTGCATGAATACTCCAAAGACACCAATCACTGATTTTGGGACAATAAGCAGGGTCAGAACTGGTCAGTACTGGGAAGGGTGACCGCCAGGAAGCACCAGATGCTGTGAGCTGTATTCAGAGGAAGGGAATGGCAAATGGCCTCTGAATAAATCCTGCCAAGAAAATCATGTGATAGGGCTGCAGTTGAAAGCACAAAACAGTTGCCTTACAGAATTGTTGTTGACAGTCAGTATAGTCTAGTGGTTTGAGTCTTGGACTAAGGCCATTTCTGCACGACGCTGTTATAGTGATATTATTCCACTTTCTACATCCTGTGAAATTCTGGGGTTTGTAGTTTACCGAGGCCAAGGAGCTCTCTGGCTGAGAATTCTAAACACCTCTCCCTAAACTGCAAACCCCAGGATTCCATAGGATGTTGGAAGTGGAACAATCGCACTGTAACAATGTAGTGTGGAAATGGCCTGCGAGACCAAAGCTCAAATCCCTGCTCAGCCAGGGAAACCTCTGGGTAACTTTGGGTAAGTGTTACTCCTGCCACCCCAGAGGAAGCCGGTGGCAAACCTTCTCAAGACATAACTTGCCAAGAAAAACTTGTGAGAGAGTCACCATAAGTCAGAATCAACCTCAAGGCACATAGCAAGAAAAGCTCTGCCAGCTGAGGGGGTGCATGCTTTTCTTTCCACCTGACACTCGATTGTAGATGCTGAAGATAGAGGCCACTTACCTCTTTTGCAGCATTTTGGAGGCTAACCCAACACTGAGAAGATGGGTGATTAAGTGATGCTTCCAGTAAAGGTAACTGGGAAGGTAGAAAATCAGACTCTAATCAGGTGCATAAACCCCATCGAAGAACAGAGTGGCTGCTCATGCTTTGCCAAAATAAGAAAGGCAAGCGAGGGCACAGGTTTGCATAAAATTCTGCACATTTTAATTTAGACCCGTAGATGCAGAAATGATGATACCTTGAAAGAACACTACTCTGCATCCATCATCATGGGGAAGATTCTGACCAGGTGACCTGTACTCAGTCTGCCCTCCAGGGTTCAACTCTTGAACGACTGTTCCAAGTACCACCTGCTTTCTTTGCTTATGGCTCTTTGTCTTTCCCCAGGGCCATTGGTATAGCCCACGTGACTCCCTCCTCATCTGGAAAAACAATTGTGGAATTTTAATTTTGCCCTCAAATGCTCTCCAAAGATATTGGTGGGTGGTGGTGCAATTTGGCCATATTTTTATCTAGTAGCGGCATCCCTTTTTTTCCTAACGGGAAGTGAGCCAGTAAAAAAGGTCCAGATGGGCCTCCTGCACCATTAGCTCTTATGCCAAAGAGGGGAGTTTGGTATCAGTGCTAAAATGTCCCCGATGAACTCCTCTTTTATACAACAATTACAGCTGCGGGATTTTACCTAACATCACAAAGGCTGGGATCTTCTATGTTTCACGTAAAATGAAACAACCAGGTCAAGTAAGCCTGGCACAAGTGAACAAAAACATTTGGGCCTCCCAGGGCCCCTTGAATGCATCTTCTGAAATCCACCCAGAAATGACGTTTTTTTCTCCACCCTCCACCTTTCTTACAATTTCGATTTTGGTGGTCAAACTTTCAAGTTTTTAACAGGCCCAAGGTAGCTGGTGCGGGAGGCTAATGTGGTCTCCTCTTTCCTCTCCATTTTCCTGCTTCTTGCATGCTCAGTAAGGGATTCTGAAGGAGCTGCTGTTTATCTTGCTTGCTGTAGGTGAGGGAGACATGGGTGCAATTGAATCTGCTAGAGTACAATCCTACTGTTTCCCACCTCTTGCTTATTGCACTGCACTGTTTACTGCAGACAAGCTGCTATAACCAGACACCGAAAGTCTTTCTCCAGCCTTCCCTCACCATCCTCCTAATGCTGATGCTGCTAACAAAATCCAGCTAGACAGAGGATGAGGAGGAAAAAAGGGATTGATTGGATGTAAAAAGAGGAGATTCTTTGTCAGAGTCTTTATGGACTGAGGTATGCCTGGATTATGTCACACTGTACCATACAAGATCTCAATCTTTTTGTTGACCTAAGCTCTATGATGAAAGAGAGGAGGGGAAATCTTTCTCTGTTAATAAAAAGGAAAGGAAATGGGTGGGAAGAGACTCTAGCACAGACTAACTGATTTAATTTAGTATGGATTTTTGTGCATTCCGATCCACTTCTTCAGATGCACTGATGGAGTACCATATGAAAGCCACAGGTATTTGAGCTCAGCTATATAGTTGTGGGAGAGGGACTGGGTGCAATGAGATACAAAAAAATGCCAATTGTCACCCTGGCCATAAACCTTCAGAGTTGTGCAAGGCAATGCAGGCCTGTCAAGTGGTCCTTTAATCCTAGGGTATGAAAGCAATAAAAACGGCTTACTCAAAAGTCTCTCTCTCTCGTTATATAGATACATATATTAGAATTCTTTAGTGACAGAGGTAACTGTAGTGTAAACTCATTTATTGATATTGTTAATGTGTCAAGAAACCCTTATCTCTCTTCATGCCTCTGCTAACGGACTGGTATTTATGAATACAGCCCAGTTCAGTTCTTTCCAAACTTCCATTGAATTTTCCTTTTTCTGGAACAAAAAATTTTTCTCTCCCCGTTATCTGCACCATTCATAATTTTAAATTTACTTTCTTGCCCCCTCCCGCAGCCACAGCTAAAAGCCAAAGCCACGATCTTCCACCAGAAAGACAGAGCAAAAATGTACACTCACAGAATTAAGCAATGTCACACCATCAATTCATTGCAATGTGAAAAACGCATGCACACCAGCTGCAGTGCAATATGCTCCAACGCATAATACACACAGTACCACAGACACCCATGTGTAGTGGAGGTACATGCGTGAGGGCATTGTATGTACAAGTCCACTTCCACAACTTTGAACTAAATATGACTGTTCTGCATTGGCAAAAAACGTCCTCCTGCTTCCGTATGAGAAGTTACACAGGCGTAGGTCAGTAACAGGATGCTGGCCCAAAGCTTCATCCCCAAAACTAGACATGGTGAAAAATTAGGACTCCAGAATGCTCACCTTACTCATTTTTTATAAATAAATATTCGTATGGATAATCCATGGCCAGCTTGAAACTGAAATGATAATCTTAAAAAATGCAAAGCGTGAAAAAATGTGAATGATTCAGTGACCTGCTCAGAGGAAATACGGGATTCTACACTGCCTGGCTATGATTTTCTTTCTCCCAGACTAGTGAATGCAGTGTTCATTTTAAACAGCACAATGCAGCTCTTGCAACAACAACAAAAAGGTCAGCCAAACCTACACAGTTGGATCCAGCCCTTTATAATACTGGCACCCATTTATTGGTGGTGTTGTAGATGAAGGATTGCTTCCTTGGAATGGGGAGGTTGTATGCCCCTGGAATGAGAAAGAGAAAGGTACCGGTAAGTCTTTGGGCTGTGATTCAGGAAGCAAAAGATGGTGCTTCAGCTATTACTGGAACTTTTGCATTTCCCCTCTTCCCTTTCTGGCTTTTAGAAGAAGCTAGACTATAGCACCACTTTCTTTTTTTGCAAAGAAAAAGAAATATCTCTGACTAGTGTGACCAGATGCCAAGGAGGCCAAACCTTTCCTTCCTGTGCGGGGGAAAGAATTCAGTGCCGTATGGGTTGCCAACTATTTTTCTTTCTTCCTCTCAGTGCTCCTGTGCCTTTATCCAGATGGGTGGCAAATAGAAATTCAGCAGGCACAGAGCAATACCTTCATATCAGGAGGAGCTTTGTCAGCAGAATTCCTGCTTGCTATGCTGTGTAAGGCAAGGGAATCTGGCCAACTGGCGATACTACATGCAACCACAAGTGAGGCACAGGCTTGATTGTTTCTTTATGCATTTAAAGCATCTTTAGAAGAAAAAAATCCTGTTGTTTAGCTGACAAAGCTCCTAGGGCAGCTTTGACAGACCCAGGCAAACCACTCAGTCCCTGCCAACACACTTTCAGTTGCAACGACAAAAAAGAATGGAGAAGGAAAGCAAATTCAGGCCAACACGAAGTAGCAGTGATGGCAGAACACAACTCTATTCTGGTTTACATACACCGGGGGCCACTTCCACACTAGACGGTTATAGTGCTATTATTCCACTTTCAACATCCTATGGAATCCTGGGGTTTGCACTATGACAGTCTAGTGCAAAAATGGTCTGCTCTTTGGGGAGGGGAAGGGATGCTACTGGACCCCTCCCACCTCCCAGCCAAGAATTAAAGTGGAGTGCCTGTCCAGCTATTTCATATCCTCCACCCTTTCACAGATGAAAAACTAGGACATGTGTGGCCAAGCACCATTCAAGTGTGGTGAAGATAGCAAAAGTTATTAATGAGGAAGAACACATAAATTAGGAGAGGCTGCAGTAGTTTGCTTTTTCCTGAACCTACTGGGAAGGGTATGATTCTGCGCCTGCCTCTCCTCTCCTCTCTTATGGGTTAATAGAATGCAAACTACTTTTGCATTTTGAACTCAGTTTGCAGCAACTGAAGTAAGCTGAGGGAGATAGTGGGAGGAAGAGAAGGAAACTGGGACATTTTAAAAGCAGTTGAAAAACTGGGGCAACAGAGGATTAATCTGGACTGTCCTTGCCAAATCAGGACAGTTGGAGGATATGCTGTCCTTGTAAACTTGGGAAACAAAAAAGAACTGGCACAAACACCCCAGGCAAGGATGGAAACTGCCTTTTCTTTCCTATGTAGCAGGAGGCATGGGAAAGAATTGCTGCCCAAGCCTTCGGCTGCAAGGAACTACTGGATACCTCCTTCCACAATGTCTTTATCGATATTTATGCTGACATAACCAGGGGAAGCCTATGGAGATTAGAAGCAAGTTCTGTAGGCACTGCAGAAGCCTGAAACCATAGAAAACTCTGAGCTTGGAAAAGTTCCTTTGAGTTGTCATCTGAAAAGAAAGGAACTTTTCCAAGCTCTGTAATTCTGTCAGACAGCAATCTTCATAGCACATGGGAAGCCAAAGTGTCTCTTTGCTGCAAAGGAAGAAGGCTGGGTGAGGGGAAAAAACCTGGGTGGCAAAGTCAGGTTAGTGTCAGGATTTGTGGTTTTCATAATTATGGGAAATTGCCCTGCCCCTGTCAACAGCTGAAGATCCATTTGCATGGAGTTCCAATTAGTTTTCTGGGATAAGAAAGGAATAATCGTATTTGGTAATACACACATTTATTTAAATCAGGGATGGGCATGTGGGGAGGGGATTGTCATTCCCCCCCTCCAGCCCATAATACTTCAGGGGTTACACTAAGCTCTGCAGGTGAAACAGCAGATTTCAAAAATGCTTTTTGTTTTTTTTAAGAGACAATTATTAATGGCTGGAAACTTCTATCATGGTCTATGTTAAGTAATTTTACATATATTTACCTATATAGCAGAGGTGCTAAGAAACCCTGCTAGTGATTTGTGAAGGTGCATAATGGGACACCAGCAAGAGCATCACAATATATATGGGCTCTACTAATGCATACCAGCACTCTCTTTTGGTTCATCCCAATCAGAGTCAACAGACACATAAATCTCAGTGATTTGATGGCTGGGGGGGCAGGCAGTAGGATACAGTGGTTTAAGACCCAGGCCATTTCCACACTAGCCTGGTACAGGGCTATGATTCCACTTTCAACATCCTGTGGAATCCTGGGGTTTGCAGTTTAGGGAGGGACCTTTGAGGCTCTTCCGCACTAGCCTGTTATAGCGCGATGATTCCACTTTCAACATCGTCTGGAATCCTGGGGTTTGCAGTTTCCGGAGGGGCCAACCGGCCCCTCCCGAAACTGCAAACCCCAGGATTCCAGACGATGTTGAAAGTGGAATCATCGCGCTATAACAGGCTAGTGCGGAAATGGCCTAACAAAGTCCTATTAGTCCTGATTAGTCCCGAAGTCTGTTGGCATCGTGTTTTTAAAAGGCTATGACCCTTCCTTAGTTTCTGTGGACAGGGCAGGTTTGACATCTAAACAAAATCAAAACAAAACCTTTAAAAAATTACGAATGTAGCCCGAAGGGCACCTGATGATAAGCCAAGCTAGGTATTAAAGCCACTTCCCAGTTGGGCAAGTTAACCATGACAGGGTTTCGAGAATCAGCAGTACCTGTCATTTCCCTTCCCCTCTTAAAATGCCACCCGCCCTTTTTATCTCACCACAAGCCATTTGGAAAAGATGCTGCTGATCTGAAAGGCACCAAACAAAACACTGCTGTGGCAACAAAAGCAAGGGAGCTGAGTGATGGCTTTCAGAATGTGACTTGTAAGACAATTACCATAACCTGTTTGTTTGTCAAAGGCTCTCAAACTTCATGACACATAGAGGGAAATGACATAGTCCTCCCAAATTATAATCTCTTTATGCTTCGGGACTCAGAGAGCCTTTTTCAGCTTCTCCGGGCCCACCAAGGGCTGCCAGTTTGGACAGTCAGAAGTGACAACCCAGCACTCCTGGGCCATTTCCGCACTAGCCTGTTATAGTGCTATTATTCCACTTAGCAATAGCAATAGCATTTTTATTTCTATACCGCTTATCAACTGAGTGTTATCTAAGCGGTTTACAATGTATTTTAGCTAATTGCCCCCAACAAGCTGGGTACTCATTTTACCGACCTGCGGAAGGATGGAAGGCTGAGTCAACCTTGGAGCCGGGCAGGATCAAACTCACAACCTTGTGGTTGCAGTACTAGCATTTAACCACTGTGCCACCAGGGCTCCCTCTTCACTTTCAACATCCTATGGAATCCTGGGCTTTGCAGTCTGCTAGTGCGGAAATGGCCTTGGTTGCTTTGAAGGGGCACCTGGAGTCCTTTATTTGCTCTTTCTGAAAAGGACATTTTGAAACAGTGTGATGAAGCATAATCTGGAGTGCTTTCTTTCGGATGAAAACTTTTTCAGACTGAAAATGGGAGGTTGCTTGAGTTTTGGGAGGTTGGAGAGTGGGAGACCAACGGGGCTGCATTGCATCCACACTTCCAGGGACCAGCATGATTCTCAGCCCTGTTTTAAATCGTTTGGCCTCAGTGGACTGAATCACCTGCAATCTGGAGAAGGGAGATCCGTTCCCAGCAGGGAGAGAGCGATTCTTTCAAAATTTCCCACAAGCAACTCCTTTGAAGACATCAGCTCCCATTGCCCCCAAGGAAGATTTTAATTGAAATAAGTTAGGTTCTTTGTTATTTGCTCAGCAAGCATGGGATTTTCTTCTGGTTTCCATTTCCCAATATCAATTCATGCATTTTGTTTCTTACTCATCCAAGCTTCCATCCAATTTATCTAGCTTTCTATAACATCAGCTTTCTCCCCTTATCAGACACAAGGTTATTTGAGATTTTTAAAAACATAGATAGATTCACACATGCAAACATACCAGGTCCCAACCCTTTCCTACATTGCTGAGGTTACAAGAATTGGTTGGCCAGCATTTGCAAGTGACGTTGCAAAGGATTCCAAAATTACCTCTGAGACTGTGCTGTAGTCATGACCAGCTCGAGGCAAATAAATCCAACTGGCTCGGCTCATTCAAATTTATATGGAATAAAATCTGCCATAAAGGCTTTCCACTCAGGCTTCTATGAAATAAATAAGACCAGCCTCCATTCTGAAATGGCCAAATGTATAGGTCCAGACTTTATGACATAATGCTTCACTAGAAACCTCCCAATTGTATTCAGACATAATACCAACTATGCTTCAGCATTCTGGTAGCTTCAGATCTTGAAGAAGCATGCTCCCATCCTCTGAGAAGGAAGATGTCAGGAGCTAGTATTATTTGTGACAATTTCTGGGAAACCATCATTTGTCATTTTCCCAGAATTCAGGTTTACATCTGAATTCAGGCTTCACATCTGAGTACTTCTGGCTTATTTACCCTGGTGCAGTCTAAGTCTAAGGCCATTTCCGCACTAGCCTTTTATAGTGCTATGATTCCACTTTCAACATCCTCTGGAATCCTGGGGTTTGCAGTTTCGGGAGGGCCGGCTGGCCCCTCCCGAAACTGCAAACCCCAGGATTCCATAGGATGTTTCAAGTGGAATCATAGTGCTCTAAAAGGCTAGTGTGGAAATGGCTTAAGTCTATTTACTCAGAAGTAAATCTTGCCCATGTTTAATCCCCAGTTAACAAGACTCCCACCTTTATTGCCAAATAAAGAAATCTAAAACATTTTGTAACCACTACAGAACCATTTAATAAATCATCAGTCATCAATCATCCATTCTTACCTGGGCCTGGTACGTCTTCATGGCACTTATCACCTGACCAGCGGCCTGTGTTGGAGACGAATACGGCACTTGAGATGTAATGCTTCGGTGGTCCAGCGAAGTCTACTATTTCGTACTGGCCCGGCCCAGGTGAAGGGGGACTTTTGGGGCGAGGGAGAGGTGGGGCTGAGAAATTCAAGCCATATTTTCGCCTGTAGGAAACAAAAAGAGGCCCTGTGGAAATGGACTTTGGCTTGGGAGAAAGCTTGGCTTACAAACCAGTACAGAGTTAACATGCATTTAAGTCTATTGAGAACCCCGTCAGAACTTCCCATCAAACTGTGATATTTTATTATTAATTGGAAACTACATGGAAAAGTTGAGTCTTTTAGCTATTGCACGTAACAGCCATATCTAAATCAGCCGCCTACATAGTTACATCTACATTTGTACAATAAAAACACATCTGTGTAGCAGAGACACAGCAAGAATAACTAGCCATGTCTCTTTCCCTGTGCCTCTCACACAGCCATATAGTTGCTGGTGGAAAGCAGGGGACTGATCCAAGACTGATCTGGCTGTGTACCTGTAGTCAGATGCACAACGGTGAAGGCAACCCCTGGAATGTTGATGATGACACTGCTTTGTGTTTGGCTACAGGGACATAACCAGGTGCTTCTAGGCATCTGCCAGTCTTCCGTCCACTACATGGCCACTGGGGACGTTCAGCACACAAAAGGTGCATTTACAGAAGGGGGGGGTCATTGCATGAGAAAAGTAGAGGATTCCAATCTTCACAGCAACCAAATACATTGGTGTGTGCAATTCACTAAAAGGATATAAACCAGGAATACTAGAGGAGCCATGCTGGATCAGGTCAATGGCCTATTTGGTCTAGCATATTGTTCATACCACAGCTCCCAGACTGTGAAGTCTGCAAGCAGCCACCCAATGACATGCCAGCATGCGCTGTTCTTGACTGGAAGTGTTCTTCGACTCATTGTCCTGGGATTGATTTTCTAGGATGCATTGTTTAGGCTGTCCTTTGACACAATTTGTATCTCAACGATTGCTGGAAGACTAAGGCTGAAATGCTAAATTGTGCTTGCATGGTGTAAATTTACAGTCACATAGTCACACAGTGGTTCTCCTACATGGTCAACACTGGGCGACTGATTTTGGATCTGCCAGTGTGCCTGCTCACGGTTTCCTTGTGCAATGGGGAACTCACAAGGGTTCTTACTGCAAGCCCAGTAAATCAAGTGGCACATTGAAGGCATGGATATGCAACTGCATGGCTGGAACCTATTAGTCTCCAGTAAAAAAATCACCTGTTGAAGAGTGTGTCAGCTCTAGCTGAGACTAACCAACAGGATCTCAGCTTTTGACATTATAGTTCTAGCATGCAAAAACAAGATAAATAAAGTTTTAGGCTAAGACGCTATTCACCAGTTCCACAGCATAAAATTAAATCGGCATCAAAAGGCTCGTGCAACTTTGAATAGGACACCACCCCGGCACAACCTCCAAGAAAGAATAATCACTCTTGCATAATAGCATTTACACCAGAGTAAACCATAACAGGACTCCCACCTTATACCCCTTCCTGAAAGGGACACTATTGAGACCTCTGGGTCTTGGAGCTTCACTTTCCTCCTCTGTATGAAAGAAGAAAATGTGAAGTAATGGGCTCAGAGCAATAACATATGCCCTTGATCACGTCTACTCAACTCACCCACATTTTTCAGTCCCTGGCCTTAGAATCACTGGCAAACCACAGGGAGGATACCCTTTCCAATGACGACAGCGCAAGGATTATTAGTAATAACTTGCATGCCAAGGCTTAGCTAAGAAGAATACTATTGTCATCAGAACGTTATTGTCATCGTAAGAGTACTCTTCTGATTTTTATGTGTCTTCTCTCCTTGCAGGCAGAGACAGTCTGGTGACGGTTAAGTCCTCAAAACTTTTAACAGCTGATATTAAGATAAGCCGCTCTGGCAGGTTTGAAGTCTTAATAATTTTAATTAGTTAGTTGTAGGTTTGCATTTTCTGTATTGTAACTGCAGTGGCTGCTGGTGGTTGATGTAAATACATGTCTTGGTATAGGAAGATATAGAAAAGAGAAGGACAATTATGTCAATCTGGTTTTAAATAGAGGGGACACCTAAACACAGCATAGCTTGGGCCAGCAACCTATTTCATTACCAGAGCTGGGGGACCGGTGCATCAAATGTGACCCATGGGAACCCAGAGTATAACCCCTGAAGCCTCCAGGAAGCCCTCCAAAGCCCCTTCATGTCTTCAATATTTATTTATTTATTTATTTATTTGCCAATTTTAGGGGAATTTTTTTTCACCTGAATACCAGCAAAAAACACCCCAAACCGACTGAAATTGTGGTTGTATATTTCTCCCACCCATCTCAAAATCCCCCCAAAAAAAAGAAAGAAAGAAAGAAAGAAAGAAAGAAAGAAAGAAAGAAAGAAAGAAAGAAAATGCTTTATATTACTTCCAGCGTGTCAAAATGCAACAGTGCAGACCATCAGATGATCATGGGGGGAAATGGCCCCCACTCTCTCCTCCGTTGCCCATCTCTGCCCCAGTCAGTCATAGCCAGTGGACCAGTGACCTTTCAGACTACAACTCCCAGAATTCCCATTTCTGAAAGCATATGACGAGCCCAACTGGATCAGAAGGCAGGCCGATGTAGTCAGGGGTCTAGTGGTCCCTCAGTGACCAATGAGACACCAATGAGAAGACTAGGATGAGGAATGATGACAGGAGCTTTCCATTCGCACTGGTGCCTTCAGAGAACCTTTCACCATGAAGCTTCCTTATATTCATCGCAATTGGGTTAACCAGAGCTTGAAAAGCTACTTTTTTTGGATCCTGGTGGCCATGCTGATTTGAGGATTCTGCAGTCTCCCCAAAATGTTAAGTTTTTCTTAAAAAAAAATGTTAGGTTTTCTATGAGTTGGTGTTAGGATAGTTAACACAACAGGACAAGTCCAACATGTCATGACTCAATCCTTGATGAACCTGTAGAGACCATTTTAGGTAACAGAAGAGAGTGAGAGAGAGGGAAAGGGATACACTGGAACTCCTCCTGGCAGGCAGGCATTTTGTAACAAGCAGTTGTGACAGGACGTCACAGGGGTCCTTTTAGTGGTCTCCTCCAAAGCACCCCACTTTCAGGAGACGGCTAGATGATTCTTCCACTCACTCCTATCCCTTCTCCCCATTGTTGCTGTGTGCTTCAAGTCATTTCCAATTCATGGTGACCTTAAGATGAACTTATCATGGGATTTCTGGGGCTGAGAGTGTGTGATGAACCCAAGCTTACTCAGTGGGTTTCCATTGCCAATCGGGGAATCAAACCCTGGTCTCCAGCATCACTGAGGGAATTCCACAGGCTAGGAGCAACCATACTTGGATTATCACCAAAACAGGTCTATGATGGTTAGTGGGACTTAAGAATTCAGGCAGGCTCATATTAGGGGATACCTATTTAGGGGAGAACTGTTCAATACCTTAGATAGCTCCTTCAAAATATAGAATAAAACCCAGAGTCGATTCCCTGCCCCTATGATATGAAACCCAATGAGGTGGAACTCCACAGTAACATCCAAGGTGAGCTAGCAGTTTCTTGGTGAAGGTGGTTTATCATCACAGATCCTCTGAAGAAGGGTGGAACTTTGTGCTACTTCCAGAATATCATTTCCACCTGCAGCAATTCCTTTTCAGCGATGACTCTGCATCAGGTGTCTGCCTTCCAAGGGCTCTGGGGTGTGTTCTAGGCAACTTAGTGAGAATAGAATAGAAAGGAACTCAGTGAAATCTGAACAAGAGATGCTCATCTGGAACAAACTGGTGTGGAAAGGGGATGGTTTTGCACCAGCTGTACATCTGGCCCCAGGGCCATTAATCACCTTGACATAAATGGGAGGTGGATTGCTCTCCCTCTCTCTCTCTCTTTCTTTCTCTCTCTCTTTTTCTTTCAAAGAAAGGCTGATAGTTCTGGTATTTTCTGCCAGCCCAGATGGATGTTCTCTGCTCGTCAGGTTTGATTTACATCTTCCCTAGTCATGTCTTGGTTTATTGTGCATAATCCAGCACCAGCCCTCCCTCTCTCCCTCTTTCGCTTTGCAACACCTGTACTAAAATAGTACGAGATGTAGTAAAGATACCCCCAAACCTGTGCAGAGTTTTCCGGACAGGGTGGGAGCGATGAGAAATACGGGGGAAAGAATTTAGGGGGTAGATCTTAATCTTATCTTGAGCAAACTGACTTTGCTGTTTACAGGATGGTCCCCATAAAGTTGAGTCAATTGACTGATAGATTTATGAAGACTGTGGGGAAAGCAGGAGGGGCGGAGGGGGGTGGAGGAAGGGAAAGTGGGACTCCCTATAAACTGTTAAAGAGAGGGTTGAAATTAATTTTCGACACAGGTCAGGACAGCACATTATTTTCAAGAGTTATCTCTACACTGTAATGGTATTTCTGAGTCCTGAAATATGTGCAGTAATAGTAATAAGGGTGTGTCAGGGTGCATAAAGAACACTTTTCCATTACTACCATACACCCATCAGGCTGATGCATGTGGCATAAGGCAAAAACAGAGCCATAA
The DNA here is from genome assembly GCA_948474755.1 of Ctenosaura bakeri. Classification (NCBI taxonomy): domain Eukaryota; kingdom Metazoa; phylum Chordata; class Lepidosauria; order Squamata; family Iguanidae; genus Ctenosaura; species Ctenosaura bakeri. The sequence goes on along the minus strand of CAOLHI010002363.1, from coordinate 41,822 downwards.
AATTTACTATTTTGGACTGCAACTCCCAGAATCCCCCCCCAGCCAGCAAGGCCAGTATTTCAAGTATTGTCAAGGCCATGGTACCCACTGTTAGTTTCCAGGGGTCCTTTCAAGCTATGTAGTTATAGTGCTACGATTTCACTTTAAGTGCCATGTTTGCATCTTGTGGAATCCTGAGGTTTGTAGCTTAGCGAGGTACTTATGTTGCATCACAGAGATCTCTAAATGTCTCTCCCTAAACTGTGAATCCCAGGGTTCTGTAGGATATTGTTATGACAGTTAAAACAGAATTATAGTATTATAATGGTTTGGGTACTTCAGAGCTTTAAAAAAAATGTTTATTTTTGGATCCCAGGCACTAGCCATGACGACGGGAAGATCCAGAAGCTGTAGCCCAAAAGTTAACTTTCCCAAGCATCTTGAGGTTTAGTCTTCTTTGTTATTTCCAATCCTATGGGCGCGTATTTTGCTTAAGGCAAGGAGTTGGCAGCCCTACATGAATTTCTTTTAAAACTGCAGTTCAAATACTCACAGGCCAGGGAACTTTCTGGGCGCTGCCGCTGGGATTTCTGACGGATGATAGGCGGCGGGTCCCGGGCTCAGGGTCTCTGGTTTGGTTTCACGACTTGTTTTTGACCTGAAGCAGGACACCAACACTGTCGGTGCCTGCCGAACAAGGGAATCATTGATTTGGTAACGGCCTATGACAAAACCAAACCAAATACACCGTCAAAATACGGAAACGCTGTCGCCAGAATCAACTTAATCTGATTTGACATTTTAGCAACAGTGAAATAAAAACAGGAGATAAGAGTCCATGACTCAGAGCTACCCGCCCAAACGTGGTTCTCACCATGATATGTTGGATTATAAATCCCATCACTGCAAGATAATGCTCCCTGAGGATGATGGACCCCATAACTGAGGGAAGATCATTGTCAGGTGGGCAAAGGCTTACAGAAAGAAAGAAGAAAGGAATGATCCAGCATCTTGGGAAAAACAGAAAGTATTTTGAGACTATGGGAAAAACAGAAAGTATTTTGAGACTACGGAAAAGTAAAACTTGCCAAACTTTCAGTGTAGTAGAATGTCATCTTCCTTGGGAATGATTTTTAGGTTTGTAAATAGCCTGCTAGCAACTTTGGTGAATTGAGAATTGCCTCCAGGCTCTGTGATGGGAAAACGTTTGTAAAAGGGAAGCTATTTGGTTTATCCAACCTCCTTTCCTCTCTTAGGTCACTGATATATCACAAATGACGTACGGGCAGGTATGAGCAAGGAAGTAATAATTTTGAGGTGAGGGGAAACCTGGTTTGTGGATGGGTAGGTGAATGAACCTTCCTCTACCCATTGTGCAATGATGCGCATTTATGAATTACCAAAAAAAAAAGTTCTTTGGCAAGAACTAGGGATGGCCCAACCAAATCCTCGAATCCTGGAATCTTTGGCAGGGATTTGAGATTCAGGAATCCGAATCCCTGTGCCAAAATAGGCAAAGCGAATCTTTCAAATCCGCCACCCAAACGGTTTGTTGGAAACCGGGATGCCTGAAAACCTGGGAGACCAGGACACCTGAAAACTTGGGAGACCAGACACACAAGGGGAGATGGCAAGTAGGTGAATTTTTCCTTTGGAATAATAATGGCCTTTGCTAACAATTTCAGAAATTACATCTGGGATTGTATTTTAAGCTATTTAAATTGAACATTTAATATTTAAGTTCAGTCCTTGACTGGAAGCTACAGGCTTGAGATCGCAAGGACAGCTGAAACATTCCCTTGCATAGCTTGCTTGCAAAGCTCTTTCAGACACATTCCTGGGGATTCTAGTTTTACCAGGTGTCACAGCCTTCTCTGCCAAAGTGTGCTGGTGCATCATCAAACTACAAACCCCAGGATGCCATAAGGAGCCATGCAAAGAAAAGCCAGTTTTGACCTGGAATAGCTCTGTAGTTTAGTATGTGGCCCTGTTTATACAGGCAAGAAAATGTGGGATTAATCCACATTTTCCTGCCTGTGCAGAAAGGGCCTTCATGTCATTTTCAATCTGCAGAGGTCCTGAGGCAAAATTAGGACAATTGTCCTGGCCACATTTCTTCAGAGGGAGGTTTGCCTTTGCCTAGGTTTTTGCTAAGGCTGAGAGAATGTGTCTTGCCCAAGATTATCCTTCTTTCCTTTGCTTTTTACACCCTTAAAAAAAAAGGATTCAAAAGATTCGAGATTCGTGAGATTCGTGGATTCTCAGAACCTCCCATGGATTCAGATCCAGATTCGGATTTGGAAAATTCTGGATTCGTCCCCTCCCTAGCAAGAACAAAGCATTGGAACCACTTACATGGAGAAGGCACTCTGTCCTTCCCATACAGTGACAAGGATCGTGTAGTTTTGGATGTGAACACTGATTTGACACCCCTGTAGCTATTCTGTTTGCCAAAGTCCATTGAGACCTGTGGGTGAAAATGCCAAATATTAGGGCAATCGGGCTTTTCCAACAAAGTTCAATCAATCAATCAATAGGAACATTAAAACCTAGATCCTACTGGTAGTCCTAACTCGATTAGATCCACTGAATCAACTGTTGAATGTTTAAGAACCATATGGATTTTTGAGGATAATGCAATCGGGCCTCTTCAGCTGGAAATAGCTTAGGACATCTAAATAGCACATCTAAATCTGGCCCTAACCCTAGGGAGGGGTGAAACTGCCAGCTCCACTCCATAATAAATTCTTTTTTTAAAATGAGAAGAAAAAAAGAATTATGGTTTCTAATCCATAAAGTACCCAGGTAGCAATTAGTTGTCAAAATGAATCACGCTGAGGTCCTGACGCATTCATGACATAACTAGGAGCTAAGTGTGATCCAAAGAGACGGTGCGGAACGTAGGATGTGTTCGTCTACTACCCTAAAGCAGGCCATGGGAAAGTTATTATTTGGTAATACTACTCCCAGAATGCTCCAGCCAGCATAGCTGGTGACCAAGCTGGTGGGAGATTTGGGGGGTTAGGAGCACAAAAGCCTTGCTCAATCATTGAGGTCCCCTCTCTAAACTGCAAACCCCAGGATTCCACAGGATGTTGAAAGTGGAATAATAGCACTATAACCGTCTAGTGCGGAAATGTAGCAAGTACAAACTGCAAACTTGAGACCTTTATTTTTTTTCTTTTGACCATTACGCTTCTTCCGTTGCCCAAGGCCATCAATTACGGAGTCTTTCTGCCCTTCTAAATGGATCATTTCCTGTTTGGCTCCTCAAACGTCTACACATAATCTCAAAGAGTAAATCAGAAGTCAGTGATTAACTCCAGGAGCGTCTTCCCAGGAGAAAGCCTATTTATACGCTCCAACACAAGCTAATATTTTTGTCAGGGTGTGGATGACAGGCAGTAATAATGACCTGCATTGTAAGAACAGAATGACTTTGGGCAAGGCATCACAAACACTGCTCTGAAATGGTACAAAGACACAAGCCTTAGTTTTGGAACATTTTGCTCTGATCTGGAGGAAGAAGCATCTTGATTTAAAATAATTGTGAAGGCTAGTCTCACTCAGAAGACAATATTCGCTTCAGGAGGCCAAAGCGTCCCACAGTTCTGGTCTGGGCAACCTCAAGCCTCTTTCACACTGGACGATTGTAGCACTTTGATACTACTAGAAATGTCATGGTTGTATTCTAGGGCGCCCTGGGATTTGTAGTGTGGTGAAGGACTAGTGCTCTCTGGCTGAGAATTCTAAATATTGTCGTGAAAGCACAAACCCCAGGATTCCATCGGATGGAGCCATGGCAATTAAAGTGGTATCAAAGTGCTATAATTAAGCAGTGTGGAAGTTTCCAGAGTAACCACTGTGCCACACTTTTGAGATTCAGGGCATTTATGCACTACACTGTTATAGTGTTATTGTTCCACTTTCAATGTCCTGTGGAATTCTGGGGTTTGTAGTTTACTGAGAATTCCAAATGCTCCTCCCTAAGCTGCAACCCCTACGATTCCATAGGATGTTGAAAGTGGAATAATAGCACTATAACTGTATAGCACAGAAAGGTCACCAGATTCCTCTGAATCAGAACTGTAAGATAGTCTGGCTCCCCCAAATTCATATCATTGTCTGGGGGAATAACACAATCTCCTCTACTGAGGCTGATGGATACAACTCTGGGCTATTAAATGCAAAGATGATCCCAGGAGAAGGGCAGGTCAGTACAGGAGCAAACATCCTTTCCAAACATGGAGGTAAATTGTTGATATTTCATCCTTGTATGAAAGGGCAAATAATTGCTGCAGATTTCTCCTTGCTGCAGGAGAAAACAAATATTTCTGTGCAGTGTTCTCTCCATATCTGATTGTCCCAAAGAGTTATGGAGAACTTGTGTAGAGAAAAACAAACAAACACGCATTTCCTCTATGCTGAAAAACTCTTTTCTGCACAGAAAAGGCATCCTGTTGGTTAGTCCCAACTAGACTAGACCCATTCAATCAATTGCTGAATGATGAGTCAAGACATAGATATAGCTAAAGAATTAAATGGATCTACTGTTGTTGTTGTGTGCCATCATTTCTGACTTATGCTGACCTTAAGGGGAACCTATCACAGGGTTTTCTAGGGCTGAGAGTGTGTGATACACCCAAGGTCACCCAGTGGGTTTCAATGGCCAAGTGAGGAATCGAACCCTGGCCTCCAGGGTTGTAGTCCAATACTTCCTGAAACCACGACACCACACTGGTTCTCAAGTCTACTCTAGTCAGGACTGGGGCCATTTCTGCACTGGACTGTTATAGTGCTATTGTTCCACTTGCAACATCCAATGGAATCCTGGGGTTTGCAGTTTCTCCTGCAATCCTGCAAACCCCAGGATTCCATAGGATGTTGCAAGTGGAACAATAGCGCTATAACAGTCTAGTGCGGAAATGGCCTAAAAGAGAATTTTGGCCATTGTTTTCTGTGCAGAATATCTGGTTTCAGCACACAAAACATATTTCTTGAGCATAAAAGGCCCATGTCTTTTTCTCTCCACAATAACACTTCAGGACATTCCAACAATGGCAGAAAACTGCATTAAATTCCTGCTGCTCTATTATTCTTCTCTATTGTTCTTTTCTCAACTGTTGGGAGACATTTCTCTTAAACCTGTAAAAGCACAACTGCAAATATTCTTTCCACCTCTAATGCCAACATTTCCATAAAAGTTCACGCAAGCATTTTTTTGTCAAGTCTATGAGACACAGAAGATGGTTTACAGGTGAGGAAGGACCAGTAAATACCCTTTGATCACTCCCTCCTCCCCATTTTCCCTTTTGCTAACATTTTGGATTTCCAACTAGCATTCATCTCTCTATGGCTGCCTCTTCTCTTCTCCAGATCCTTACATTATATTGGTTGGGGGCCGGGGTGGGTCGTTTGGAAATCTTCCTGGCAATTGGTTGCTGGAACATACTGGAATATCCCAAGCCAAAATCTCGCTTGGACTGTAAAGTAGGAGGAAGGTCATAAGCATTGGCGGCCGGGTAGTTGGGAATTATCTGTCGAGCAATGCGTACGTCCTGCAAGAAGAAACATGGGTGAAGAGAGTTTGTATTCATCATTGGAAACTTGCTGTCCTAAGAAAAGAAGCCTTTGTCGGCCTCTGTACTGCAACCACAAGGTCATGAGTTCGATCCTGCCGGGCTCCAGGCTGACTCAGCCTTCCATCCTTCCGCAGGTCGGTAAAATGAGTACCCAGCTTGTTGGGGGCAATTAGCTAAAAAACACACTGTAAACCGCTTAAGAGAGCAGCTATTTGTAATGTATAATGTATTTCATGTTGTTCGCTGCCTCGATCTATGTGGAGAGGCGGGATACAAATAAATAAATAAATATATTATTATTATTATTATTATTATTATTATTATTATTATTATTATTATTATTTGTTCAGAAACGTTCTTCTAGACCAGTGGTTCTCAACCTTTGATCTTCCAGATATTTTGGATTTCAGCTCCCAGAATTCCTGACGACGGGCCGTGCTACCTGGGCTTTCTGGAAACTAAAGTCCAAACCCTCTGGAAGGCCAAAGATTGAGAAACACTGTTCTAGATTGTGGAAATGACCTGAAAATGTGGAAACAGTATTTACTTGAATAAACAAAATATCACCGACTTTTCTAGAAGAGACCAAGGCAGAGGTTTCCAAACGGTGTGCCGCAACACATGAGTGTGTCGCCTGCGATGCTGGAAATGTATGTTATTATTTATACATCATATATTTTAAAAAATATATCTCATGAAAACCTTTCATATATTTTTTTAAATTTTGGATTTCAGAGGGTTTGGACTTTAGTTTCCAGAAAGCCCAGGTAGCACGGCCTGTTGCTAGGAATTCTGGGAGCTGAAATCCAAAATTTTAAAAAATATATGAAAGGTTTTCATGAGATATGTTGTGTCCCCATACCTTTCGTTATTACAATTTATGCATGTGTCTGTATCTCTCACAAAGGCTTAGTTTAACCTCCGGTTTGCTATAAAACTGAATTGCTGCGTTGCTAAATGATGTATGTCTAAAAGGTGTGTCGCCAATATGAAAAGTCTGGAAAGCTCTGGACTAAGGTGTTACTGATCTTGCATCCAGCCCTGAAATTATTCTCACACCATATCAACTGTTCTGAGAACAAGTGGCTGGAGATTTGTGTCTAAATATGCCAAATAACTAAAATATTGGGGCGGGTGAGTGGGGAAGAAAATTAAGGAACTAGATGCCATCTTCAAAGTTAAGGTAGACATGGAAGAGCCACCCTTGAAATGCCAACATTCTTAAGCAGCTCATTTTCCATGGAACTTCAGGCCCCTCCTTAAACTGCAAACCCCAGGATTCCATAGGCTGTTGAAAGTGGAATAAGAGCACTATAACAGTCCAGTGCAGAAATGGCCCTGGTTTCAACTTAGGCCTTTCTGGTTTCAGTTCTCCCGTTCCAAAATGCCCTTTTACTACATACATACAAACCATTTCCCTTACCAACGAAGGAAAAAAACAAGTTCCTTTTTGGGACTGGGAGACATTCTTCTGAACTGCTGACGGATGGACAACGTTATAGCATCCCGGACCCGGATTTTCATTCTGGGAAGAGCACAACACACAGTCACAAAAAATGAAGAAGGTGGGTTGTTAAGCCTGTTCAGGAGGATGAAAGCGATATGGCATCATTCCTATACAATACTAGAGAAATTTTTGCAACAGATAACTCAAGGAACTGAGATTCAACATCCTGGAGTTATGTTTGTGGTGATTAACTGATTTAATTCAAATACATTGGCATGCTACTGAATTCTCCACACAAGCACTTAAAAATGCAACAAATGGTCACCACTTTGGCCATTTCCGCCTTACACTGTTATAGTGCTTTTATTCCACTTTCAGCATCCTATGGAATCTTGGGGTCTGCCGTTTAGGGAGGGGCCTCGAAGGATGTTGGAAGTGGAATAATAGCACTATAACAGTCTACTGCAGAAATGGCCATTCCGTGGCTTTTTTAAATCTGTAGAATTTTCAGAATTCAGACCAATTTGGGCCAAGATTGCCTTGGTTCACTTAAAAGATATCACAAACTGTTTTGTAGTTCTTCAAGAGGTTTCTGTATTTAATACAAGTACTCCCAAATCTCCCAGTCGGTAGGCGCAATGCTCAAAAGCCATTCCTCTTCTCTCCCATGAAGGATAGACTTCTGTTGACGACAAATGGTTGCCTAACCATTCAGGGTAGGAATTTTTACTGGGTTGAGTAAGACGGACACTTAGATTTCCTTGGCCACGTGTCCCCATCCCCAAGTTGCTCAACAGTTCACGGGGCTCTGGAAAGATGTATGAGCCCAGGGCTACCTTCCTCCCACCGTCCCGGAAGCCTCTATTCACCAGTAAAGAAACTTCATGGAGCTACGCAAGTGTAGCATTACGTTATGCTGGTTCTCAACAGAGTCTTGAATTGTTCCAAAGGATGCCTTTTTGAGACACATCGGTATGTTTTGACACCTAAGAACCTTACCGGAAAGCAAACATTTTTCCACACATGCCAATCTATGTAGGTTTAATCCATTTATAAAGGCTGGCAACTTGTTGATGTCTTAAGGCTTCCTAAATTCCCTTGCACTGCGATTGTTGGGGCTTTGGCCAATGCGTTACATCACTATTCAGTTCAAAGTTACAAAAGCACAGGTATAATAGCTAGACTAGATCCAATTTCAGACATGATGACATGAAGTTCAATTTAGCTGCCCCTCATTTGGGGGGAGGTTCGTGTGAAAGAAGTATGACCTAGAATGAAGGATCGAGAAGAAAAGAAGAATATAGCAAGTGATAAACATACATCTTTTCTTTTTCTTTTAGGGTACAGTTATTATAGTGTGTGTGTGTGTGTGTGTGTGTGTAATACTTGCTTCTTGATTGAATGTGTGATCTTTGTTATACAATTTACTTAATTATTTTTAATAAAAATTAAGATAAAAAAAGGTTACAAAAGCTGAATTACGCACATGCTGTGACTGTACACCATTGTGCATTGCATCTTACTGCTCGCTTTGTATTGGTTGCATGGTGGCACATGGCAATGTGCTGTGCATTGCCCATCAATGCATGATGGGCATTTGGTTGTACAATTTCCAATACTGTAACAAGGTGGCATAGCACAGTCGAAGTCCGTGACTGTAACATTAGTCATGGTTCTTCAGTGAAGCATCTTGGCCTAAAACTCACCCATTCCATTGGCCATGATCTCTCTCATCAGGGTCACAGTCTTACTTGTGAATCTGCTGTGCACTTCATGTCAAAATGAGGACGGACGTTTTCCTCCATTCAGCACTGAAGGGTATGGATGACATGAGTGTGACCTCATGGGTGGAGACGAGCACAATGGCTTCACAATGCTGGTTTAGTGCTTTCCCTCCCACTCCTTAAGCCTCTGACTGTTTTGCTGGTTTTTGTCACTTGTCACTGTACACTAAGCAGCCTCTTTGCTTGTTTCAAAATCAAAATAATCTCATTTTAATGGGGAGTCTCAAGTTGCACGGCAAAATGGATCGAAAATGGAGGATTAAGTTTCACTGGTGTCTACGCAGCTCAGACTCAAGGAGCTAAAATCCATTGCATGCCTAATCTCACCTATACATCTGATTTGTCCTGAATGATTTCAGCGTGTGGGCAGAGTGTATTTTATTTCAAGGTGCCGCACCTCTCCCTGACTCAACTCACCTCCCTGCGCAATGTTTAAAAAAGAAAAAAAATTCCAGAACAAGTTCTGGGTGGGTTTTCTATTTATAGAATGAAAGAAAGCAAAACCAAGACAATTGTCCAGGAACACCAGTTTCAGTCTTCAGTGGATGACAAAGAAGGCTTCCTTTGCGGCTGAGCTCAGGTCCAATAGGTGAGGGGGCTGATTGTCCGTGGCAAGGAGGAGGAAGTCAAGCTCATGGGCCACATCTTGCCCCCAGGGTCTACTTTTGTGACTTCCAAAGCCTCCTGCCGTTCCTCTCATTTTAAAAAATTGTGACATTTTCAAGTAATTTCCCCTTAAGAACCCTGTCAAAGCTGAAGCCAACCACTTTCTCACATCTCCAGAATCCCAACCCCTGAAGTATCTTTTATGTTCAGCCATATATGGTCCAAAATGATGACCAGAAGCAACACTGAATGATGTCTGGTCTTATCCTGGCTGGTAAACAGCTGAATATGGCTGGACTTTAGGAATAGGATAGGCCAGAGCTGCCCATGGGAGGTGTGTGGAACTAAGTCTCCACCCATTGTGTCGTTGTCCACCGCTGGTTTTGGGCAAAGCAGAGAGTAAAGCGGGCAAGTGGAATCCTGGAGCACTTATGCCTCATGTTGCTGTCACCAGACAATGAGGTTCACATTGGCAGCATTCTGGAGCAAGTAGAACATGACTTCCAAGTGGCTCAATCTGCCACTTGGCTATTGTGGAATCTGTGGTCTCAGTATGTCCACCTTCTGTTCCGGTGCTATGGCACAGAAGAAATCAAATCTGCTTCTGGGTTTCTCCAAAGCTACTTGGGACCTAGCTGCCAGGGAGACAAATTTCTCTCTCCCAGATGCACTAGGCATTGGGCAGATTGTAGCTGATATTTTCACTCTTGGGCCCTTTTCGCACAGCATTTGCCATGTGAAAGGGCACCTGGAGTGTCGCACAATTGTGAGGACCAATCTGCATGACGTATTCACAGTCGTGCGACACTCCTGGGTATGGCAAGCGCCACTCGCACACTTTTTCATTTTTGGCTTTCAGCCGAAAATGGTACACGATTGTACATTGCTCCAGGGCTCCGTGTGCACTTGCCATGCGTGCGGAGCCTCCGGAGCCGTGGCAGTTGCGCTTCCTGCCCCAGTGCAGCCTGGGAAACTTCCAGGCTGCACTGCAGAAGGAAGAGGCAGGGCTCTCGTGCTGCCTGCTCGGGAGCAGGCAGCTCGTGTGGAGCTGAAGCAGTGGGGATGCGAGAGCCTCTCAGCAGAGGCTGCTTGCGTGATCCCTGCTCACTAGTGCCGAGAGAAGGTGAGTTGTGGAAAGCGCCTATGACTGGAGAGGACTCACAGACCCACAAACTTGGAAAACTGTTTAGGATATCAGCCTAAATCAAGTTTGGCTAAATCTGGATGATAAAAGTGTAATCTAAAAAAATGACATCTGAAATGTTTACTGAAGTGGACTAGGGGGTGCTTTAGACAATATCCCACCCAACTATTCTGCACTGGGTACTAATTTTAAACATGTTTGTTAAAACTGAATACTGTGTTTGATAACTGCTATATACTTATGGTCTAGTGCTCTACTGGCTTGCATATGAGCAAGTCTCACTGTATTTAGTGAGGCTTAGTGCCTTTCTGCACTAGATGGTTATAGTGCTATTATTCCACTTTCAACATCCTATGGAATCCTGGGATTTGCAGTTTAGGGAGTGGCGTTATAATTCTCAGCCAGAGAGTTCTTTGGCCTCAGAAAACTACAAACCCCAGAATTCCACAGGAGGTTGAAAGTGAAATAATAGCACCATAATAGCGTAGTGCGGAAAGGCCCTTACTCCCAGATAGGTGCAAACTAGACTGCAGACCATGAGCGTTTCCAGATGGAGTATTCCTCCATTAGTAATGGCAAGTCCCAGTGCAGGTATTCTGTCTCCCTCTTGCCCTTAACAGATTTTCCAGGGCAAGAAAAAAAAAGATGGAAGGAGCAGTGGAAAAACAAAGGGAGGTTGCAAGTGGAGGACAATGAGGTTCAAAGCTCCTGGAGAATTCAGAGAATGGGGCAGGGTGATGGTACGATAAAAACTTCATCTGGGTCTACCCTAAACAAACCCTATACAACCTCTCTTTGGTAGTGCTTCAAAGGCGTAGCCACATTAGTCTGTTCCAGTGAACAAAGGAAGATCCTTTGGCATCTTTAAGACAAAGATCACTTTAATACTCATCGTTATGGCACTTTGACAGCACTTTAAGTGCCATGGCTCCATCCTAGGGAATCCCAATGGACTGTACCGAGTTATAAATATGACGTTGTAGAGTTTACTGGAGCACAAGAACTCACAAGAAGAAGCTGCAGCCAATTACAGCTGTCTGTTGAATGCAGCTGAGAACCTGTCTTGCTACACAATTATAGCACTATGATCTTCCACTTTAATTGCCTTGGCAACCTCCTATGGGATCCTGGGACTTTCAGTTTGCTGAGGTACTAGATGTCTCTGGTTGAGAATTCCAATCCCATGACGAAACTACCAATCCCAGGGTTCCATAGGATGGCCCCAAGGCAGATAAAGTGGTATCTTAGTGCTCCAATTATTCAACGTACAAGGGACCTAATTGGTATGAACTTTCTTGCTGGACTAGCAGAAATAACTTTCTGTTTAGGCTTGTGGGTTTTCACATTAACTTAAGATTCCTCACCCACACTATCCTTGTCTATTTGACCCTTTTTACATGCACACCCTTCACACACACACAGACAATACTAAGCATGCAGAAAAAGGTTTGTGGCTTTTGTTGCTGCCTATATTTCCCTTTTACATTTTTCCATGCCTAAGTCGTGCATTCTTTTTGCAAAGTCCCCGGACAGGGTAGGATGTGACACTCCCTCCCCGTGCCCTTGCTGATACATGTGGCAGGGGGAAGCAAATGTTCTCTAGGGATAATCCAGAGTTTGGCCAAACCTTTCTATTCCTTGTGGCTTGGCTCACCGCCTGCTGGAATTATGTAGCAGGAAATTTTCAGGAGGAGAAAAAAGGAGCCCATTGTAGAGACGACTGCAGACTTTCCTCAAATATTGTCTCTTCTGGCTCCTCCTCTGAGAACTCAGGAACAGGGCTTGTTTGCCAGCTGTGCAGAGGAGACATCTGTCCAGTTGAGATGTTTGTATTAATTCTCAAGTATTAAACTGGGAAAGTTTGGGACTCAGTGAGCAGCCAAGGGAAGAGAAACAAGGAAGAGAAAGTGCCTCTACGGAACGGAGAGGGAATAGCCAGCGGCAGCAGCAGTAGCTGGATGCTTCTACGCTGATGGGGTGATGAATCCAATTTGCATTTTAGCCTGAAATTTAAAGGAAAATTCATTGTGCTGAACCTTAGCACCCAGCAAAGTTCAACACCTTGGACAGTGTCTTTAAAATATAGACTCAGACCTGGCCTGGATATGCCACCCCTCTGAAATGGAAGCCATCAGCCACCACTGAGAGGGAAGGAAAAGACAGTCCATGCGCCACTTTCACAGGGGTTAGGAGTGCAGAACCCCCATGAAAATGGAGGTCGTTTCCGCACTAGCCTGTTATAGCGCGATGATTCCACTTTCAACATCCTCTGGAATCCTGGGGTTTGCAGTTTCGGGAGGGGCCGGCCGGCCCCTCCCGAAACTGCAAACCCCAGGATTCCAGAGGATGTTGAAAGTGGAATCATTGCGCTATAACAGGCTAGTGCGGAAATGGCCGGGAAAAACTGAAAATGCTGTATGCCCCACCTAAACCAAGAGGTTACCCATAAGTTTGGTACTTGAAGTCTCAGGGCCTGAGATAGTCCTGACCTACCCCTGGCACAAATGCCCGTCCCTTCAGAAGGCCTTTGATCTTTGTGCCATTATTAAGCAAGATAAAAGATTAAGGGGTAAATGTCCATGTCACAGCAGAGCCTTGCTAGTTTATACATGCATCGGCTGCATTCATGTATAAAACGAATGGAGAGTTATTTGTTGGCCTCACTTCTATATCAAAAGATATCTTCTCCTGCCTTATACCCCAATAAACCAACTTTTATTTATTTGCCTGTTTGCAATTATTTATATTCAGAGTGGTATACATCTGCAAAATAAAAAATATACACAATACAAGAATACCCAGAACACAGCACACTTTAACATTATTATTTTTTTGAGAAATAGTTGCCAGCTTGAGTTCTGGGAACTAGAAAGGGTATAAGCAGCAATGAGGACTGCTGTGGTGTCTGACTTTACTTTCTTCTGTCTCAATGAAAGCAACAGCAAGGCAACTTTAGCTTCCAAAAGGAGCCAACATGTCTACTATCTACACCTGCCTGACCTGGAGAAAACCAGTTGTCTTCATACTCTGTTTTTTTGTCCAGCATGTCTGAAGGGTCACCGTGCTCTTTCCATCTGTGAAGTGCTACTTCCACCTGCTGGTCAAAATGAGGAAAATCCCAACAACTTCTACCAAAGAGAAGATCATGTTGTAGTGATAATGGCCTCCTCGGAAGAAGACAAATGACTTGGGACACTGTGATATTTTTTTTATATCTCCAAATGACAAGGACCACCTAAGAGAAGGTTAAGAGGGGACATGATAGCCATGTTTAAATATTTGAAGGGATGCCATGTAGAGGAGGGAGAGGGCTTGTTTTCTGCTGCTCCAGAGACCAGGACAAGGAGCAATGGATTCAAGCTGCAGGAAAGGAGATTCCACCTGAAGCTCAGGAAGAACTTCCTGATGGTCAGAGCTATCTGGAAGTGGAATCTGCTGCCTCCATGGAGTGTAGTGGAGTCTCCTTCCTTGGAGGTTTTTAAGTAGAGGCTTGATGGCCATCTGTCGGGAGTGCTTTGAGGGTGTTCCTGCATGGCAGGGGGTTGGACTGGATGGCCCCTGGGGTCTCTTCCAACTCTAGATTTCTATGATTCATTTCTATGATTTAGACAGGTCTTCAGCTTTTAACTGATTGGAGTTGAAGGATGTGGCATGGGTGTACTGTTTCTTAATATGTAGTAAGTTTTGAATATGTTTTAAATTTATGTTTTAATTGGATTGATTCTTTAGTGCCTTTTAAATTTTTGCATCGCACACTGATTTAGCCATTTGGTTCTACAATTACACCCAAGCCATCTTGGGTCCCATATTGAAAGAAAGAGGGACATAAATCAAATAAACATATAAATATTGCTGTTGTTCCAGACTATATTCACACATTTTCCAATACCAGCTGCAACATTTTAACCCATCCTCAAGAGGGTTTCTTTGTAATTCCATAACATAGCGGAAGATTATACATTCTCTTCTTCCATGTCAACAGGGCAGTGAATCCATTCCAGGTTTTACGAGACATCCCCAGGTACTGAATCTTATCCACAAAATAGGTTTGAAATGTTTGATAGTCCTTTTTGAAGTTTGGACTGAAGCTTAATGGGAGTCAGTCACCCCCACTGATGTGGAAATTGCAAACTGCACTAAGATGTTTATCCCTCCAATCAGTTCTTTTGTGCCATTGCATTTAAAAGCCATTTCTTTTGCACTTGGAAAGACAATAGAACGGCAGTGCGCTCTTTCACATCATCGCCATCATGTGGGCTTCAGTGGCATTAGTTCTGCGTTTGCTTCCTGGCCCTTGAAATCCAATATCATTTACACCACTGTGTTTGCTCTGCCTCCTGCTCAGTGTCAGGGTTTTTTTTTAAAACCATAAGCCCTAATTGCATAATCACACAACGACACTTTTAATGAAACCACCCCAAGTCTATCAAGAAGATGAACACACCACGCCACTTCTACAATTTTTTATGCCTTTTCCTATGAACCAACACTCACAAGATTCGACTCTTGTATATTACTCTTCAAACTTTTGTATATTTACTCTTTGTTTATGCTAAACCTTTCCTGAACCCCATGGTCTCTTTGGACATTCATTCTTAATAGAATTACATTTGTATCATACTACTCCTCTTATTAAAAAATGATGTAAAAAAATGTAAGAAAAGACTTGCCAAAGAATGATGCACAGCAGTCCTCTTAGGTACTCTTGGGATTCCCAGCATCCTTCCAACCGAACCAGTGGAAGTAGTTTGGGGTTCCCCTGTTGGAAATCTCTGAAGAATTCCCAAGAGAGGACCAAAGAAACTACACACACACTGCAAGCACCATGCTCCCGATATTGCAACAAAGCAGAATGAGACATTTGCATCCAAAGTGGTTACTAAATTATAGTGCCACAGGGCATTGATTAATGGATTATTTCAAGTGGGGAAATAATTGATTTCCAAATGTACAACATGGTATAGCACTGGGAGAGCCGTTATATTGTGCAATAAGCTCCAGACAGGATTAACACAGCACAATTGCAGTGTAATTGTGTTGTGTGATAGACTTCTAAGTGTAATTGCTATAAAATCTGCATTAGTTTACTGCATAGGAAAGCCTATAGATGCTGTGTGGTTTGCAGGAGTTGGGTTTTCTGACTGTGTTAAAAACCCCAATAAGTCATACACAAACACCCCCATGAGTGCATAAGAGATAGGAAAAGATTTCTTACCTCCACATACTGAAATCTTTTTGCTTGCGAATTAAAACCTTTCCTTTCAGAATCGGAGATCACTGTGGTCTGAAATTTACAAGGAATGGAAGAATAGTTCTGTCCTAGAAATGAAAATAAATGAAACTTATGTGTATTTGCATCCATGAACTTCTATTTCAGTGAGAAAGTCTGATTTCAGTCCGTAGGACATTTCCGCCCTACACTGTTATAATGCTATTATTCCACTTTCAACATCCTGTGGAATTCTGGGGTTTGTAGTTTACTAAGGCTTCATGGTTGGCAACCAAATAAGTCTGGCTTGTAACATCTCCAACCAAGCAGAAAGCTAAACTACCAGAGAAAAAGATTCTATCCAGGTGTTCCTCTTCAGCTAGTTTTCCACTTATAATGAGTTGTGTGTTTTTCACTTAGGGGCAGTGATGTATAAGTCTTTTATAAGTCTTTTACTCCAAATCTCAAAGCAAGTCTCAAATCAAGTCTCAAGTCCTTGAAGATACTTTCAAGTCAAGTCTCAAGTCTAGGAGCCAACTTTATGCCCCAACCTATATTTCAGAATTTCTGGATAGAGTTGAACAAAGTCACTTTTAACAATTTAAGCAGAGTTGTCCCTCCACATTTATGATTTTGCCATCTGCAATTTCAGAAGTGGGGAATAGGATCCTTCTTACTCCCCATTACTGAACCTTCAAAAGCTTTAGAAGGAAGGACCTTTCCTTCTCAAGCCCCTTGCTTAACACATTTATTGTTCCCCTCTGAGAAATGCACCATGCACTCTAGGGATGAGTCTGGTCTTCTGTTCTTAGGAAAAATTTTAGAAGGCTCCTCCGATATGCAGTGGGGTCAGGCTACTGGGCGGCCCTCAAGCCTGCCTCAAGCCCACTGCCTACTCCCTTTGCTGCTCCCCTCTAAGAAATGCATCCACACGTCGGGCATGAGAAAGATTGTCATGTAACCAGTAGGCAAAAAGAGATGGAAGACTCTACAGGGCAGATGCTATATGTTTGGAGACCCCAGATCCCTGCCTGCAATGATTTGCTCAAAGGCCTTTTGGTGCCTTCCATTATACCTTCAGGGGTTGGATTTGGAGTGCCCCTCCTTTTGACTTTGCTCTCCAGGTGATCCGGTTCAACAGCAGGCTTCATGTCACGCAGTTAATGCAAGGCAGATGACAAATCCCTTCTTTGCAATTTGATCATCTTCTCTTCTAAAAAAAAATCAACACATACTTTAAGTAAGGATGGGCAATTGCATGGGGGCCACTGTCCAATTCCTCCCGCCAGGTTGTACCCCGTCACACAGCAAACACCACTACCTCTGTTGTCCTCTGGAGTCCCTCTCAAAACATCTGGTCCCTTCCTGTCTCCAATTTAAGAGGGACTCCAGAGAAAAGAGAAATACTTGGTCAGGACAGGGCTCTGAGGTGCTAGTTGGGGTGTGGTGGTATTTGTAATCTTTTTACACATTGGGGCGCTTTCTGCATGGTTTGAGGGTGTAAAAAGCCAAAACATTTGGGCTGATGGTTTTAATTGGGGGCTTTGGAAGATCAATAGGGGGCTTCAGATCACAAAAGCAGAGTCCAGGGACTGCACGCGGTCTATGGGGCACACTTTGCCTGCCCTTTGCTTTAAAGTGATACAGGTGTCCTTTTACTGGGTTTTGGAAAGATAAATAACACATCACAAATAAGGGAACATTTTAGGGACTTAACGCTAGATTCACTTGCAACTTTGTACTTCATCCGAACAGCATCTTACTGTAGACCATCCAGGGATGAAGGTGGTGTTGGTCCCAGACTGGTCAACCAGCCATAGTCTGTTTGTTTGTTTGTTTGTTTGTTTGTTTGTTTGTTTGTTTCTTTCTTTCTTTCTTTCTTTCTTTCTTCTTTCTTTCTTTCTTTCTTTCTTTCAGTATGACCTAACCAAGGTGTAAAAATTGTTTTGGGGAACAGGACCTCAGCATTTTGGCAAGTTTGTTTAAAGTACAGATTAAAATTCAGAACGGAGTCACCAACCCACCAGCAGGTGAGCCCCTGGCTGAATTTGTTGCTATTTGCTTTAATGTATGGAAATCCTATGAATGATTGACCTCCATGAGCCCCGGGGCCCTGCTCAGATCTTGCAAACTCGGGGCACACAGCCCCCAAGAAAAGGAAGCACAAATAAAAGAGCATACCAACTTGAATACAAAGTTTGTTCAAATCTATGTAAAGTCTGGACACTGAAAATTTGGAGTATTAAAAAGAAAACTAAAAAATACAATTGGTGTCAATGGAATGGAGATATGTGTGTGTGTGTGTGTGTGTGTGTGTGTATAAATCTTCAAGGAAGTTATATATGTAGCTACCAATATATACATATTATTATATCCTATTATATTATATTATATTCTGTTAGCATTTATATAATAAGCAGTATCAATATCTCTCTCTCTCTCACACACACACACACACCCCTGCATATTATTATATCACAAGATTAAGGAGAAAAGGGAAAAGAAAACAGAACAAACAACATGTTACAGAGGGAAAGGAAAACTTGACCAAAAGTATAAACCATAAGATACAAATCGGTAAACATCCTGTGCTAACATGCCAACCAGCTGATAAACAACCATCTTAAATGCAAGTAAAGGAAAGCACGAGATCAGTTACTTGGTAAAATGTATGCAGAGCGACAAAAAGAGCTCAGGTAATGAATTTATTATTAACCTCATACCTTCATACACACCAAAAATGAAGATCCAATTTGCAACAAAGGAATGCAGACAATTAACAAGCTACAGAGGGCTTGGAAGGGCGGCTTAAAACTGAGACCTTTCTGTTTTTATGGTTTGCAAATCAACGGAGACCTTTCTGTTTGTATGGTTTGCAAATCAAAATGGATACAATACAGATCAGCCTCAATGAAAAATTGTCATTCCTTGAAGTACTAATAACATTAAAAGCACTTCAAAACATGCGTTACAAAGAAAATGAAAACAAAGCAGTTATACAGCAGTCCATGGATTCTTTATGAGCCCCTTCTTTTCACAGATCCAACATCCAACACTGGATCGATGCTCAAGATGCTCTCCCCCAAATACCAGTCTCCCCCAACCTGCTCCCCCCCCGATGTCCTGAGCCATAAGTTCCATCATCCCCTGCCGAAATGGCTGAAGCCCATACCAGGGGGAGAAGATGGAGATAGCAACCCAACCTATCTGCAAGCACCAGGTTGGGGAAAGCTGGGCTAATGCAGAACCTGGAAAAGTTACTTTTGGGGGCTGTAACACTCAGAATCCCCCCCCCATTCACATGGCCACTCAACAGGACAAAACAGGCTGGAAAGTCATTGTCCTTGTGCAGTGGCACAATCCATACACTTCACTGTTTTCTAATAAAATTCAAAACAGACAAGAGCAGACAAGGGCACCGCATGAGGCTGGTTTGTTCTGAAAAGAGCCGCTCCCATCGCTTGACCCGACTGAGCTTACCGAGTCTGCAGGGCAGGCCCAGGCCAGAGTCCTGGCAAAGTTGACCACCTGTTGCCCTTGGCAACCGTGGAACCAAGTCCGCTCCTCCTCCCGCCCTGCGGCCTGTCACTGCTGGGGACCCACAAGCAGACCAATCACAGAGAGTTTCTCTTCCTCCCTTTCCCAAGGCAGGAAGGAATGGGGAAGCCAAGTCTCCCAAACAGAGAAGCCTCAGGGCATCGGCTGGGCCTCTTTGGGCTTCAAGGCTGCTGCCCTGGGGACTCCGGCCCTGTCCGCACGAAATGGTTACAGCGCTCTCATTCCACTTTCGACATCCGATGGAATCCTGGGGTTTGCAGTTTGGCGAGAGAGCTCTTTGGTCTCAGGAAACCACAAACCCCAGAACTCCACAGGGTGTTGAAAGTGGAATAATAGAACCCTAGCAATGTAGTGCAAAAATGGCCCATAATTACTAAATTTCTCACTGGGATTTCCCCCCCCCATGAGATGATGGATTTGTGATTGTTTTGGCAGCAGCAGCACTTCTAGAAGCCTTTCTCAAATCCTTTGCTTCCCCAGATCATTGAACTCGGACTTTCTAACGGTTATGGCTTTTCTAAAACATTTTGGCTTTCTTTATCTTGGTTCCCTTTGGATGTTTCCTCACGGTTCTCTGACTTTGGACTTCGTTGGACTTCCTTTGTTGTACGGCCTCAGCAGCATTTTCAAACACTGTTCATCTTGCAGAGGCAAGATACCGGATAAGGACAGTCATCCAAAGTGTCTCCTCTGTCTAGGTGAGGGACACAACGTTGGGCTTTGCTCACACTTGGGTCTCAAGATGGTTCCATGACTGTTTGCCAAGCATATGGTGGTGGTAGCGCCAGACAGGATATGGTCTTCTTTCTTCATTGCTAGTTGCTCCCCTTAGGTCTCAACTTCTCCATGAAGTCATCACACGCTAAGTCTCCTCCACTCTCTTGGACTGGTCATTTTCTTCTTGTTAAGGGCATCAGTCTGGAGGCCTTTGGTACCGTAGATATTCTAAATTTCCTCAGTTCGCTGTCAAAGAAAGGTCATTCTCTCTCCTTCATGAAATGCTACCTTTGAGCGACATCTTGGCACATGCAAAGACAAGGCACGCCTTCCTGCTTTTTGAACCCTCTTATCAAGAGATTCTTGGAGGGTTTTAAGAATCTCCATCCTCCTGTTTCACCCCCAATACCACCATGGAGCTTGCAGCTTGTCCTTTCTCAGCTCTCCAAGAGGCCTTTCAAACCCATGGCTACCTGTGACCTCTGGCTTCTATCGTGGAAAATAGCCTTCTTGATAGCCATCACTTTGGCTAGGACGGCAGGTGAGCTTTGTGCCCTGAGAGTGGACCAGACTTGTGTTCAATTCCTTAAAGAAAAGGTGGTGCTTCATCCAGACATCCTTTGCTTCCTCAAGTTGTTTCATCTTTTCACCTCAATCAAGACATTATACTTCCTGCTTTCATGTAGAACTCAACTTAGGACTTAGAGCACAATCTTCATTGCCTTGATGTCAGATGTGCTCTGGAAACTTTTATGCCCAGCGCATGGGTCTCTTCAGGAACTGCCGGAGACTATTTCTCTGCCAAGAAGGGACAACCGGTGTCATCCCAGAGGCTGTCCAAACGGGTGGCATCCAGCATTCATCTTACTTGTGAACTGGCTGGCAAGCAGCCCCCTCTTCAACTGAGAAGCTACTCCACCAGGGCTTGGGCTGCTTCCACAGCATTCCTCCAAGAGGTGCCACCGTGTGAATCTGCAGAGCTGCTACATGGTCACAGCCTTCCACCTTTCTCTTTCACCACAGACTGGACAACAGGGTGAGAGACGATGCTGCGTTTGGGAGAGCAGCGTTGTTTTCTTCTGTTGCACGACACTCTTACCTCCATGGTTAGTAGCTCGCTAGTGTCCCATTTGTGTGAGTCACAGAGACACAATGAAAAACAACAGGTTACTTACCAGTAGCTGTGGTTCTTGGAGGGATCATCTGTGAACTCACACAATCCCGTCTATCCTCTTCTCTTTTTCTCCTGCTGTTGCTCTCGGTCCTTTGGCTGCTGCCTTTAGGTGGCCATGGAACTGAGGGGTTGGGTGGGAATGTGGGTATATAGCCTCAGGGGATGGGAGCGGGGTTCCTGCCAAAAGGCTTGTCAGTAGGTTCTAGAAGGTTCTGAACAGCATGCTGCGCAGGCGGCCCCATTGGTGTGAGTTCTCAGATGAGCGGAGACCCACAGTTGCAGGGAAGCAGCCTGTGCTTGCTGACCCTCTCTGAAGGCCAGCATAGGGGAGGAAGGAAGGGGGTGCCCATTGCACACTGCCGGGTTGCTGGGTCGCCCTCCAGAGACCTCTGTCTTCACGGCAGCCTCCGCCCGCCCCTTGGCCCCGATGGCACCACCTTGCCCTCCTCCCACTTCTCTCTCTTCCTGCTCCGCACATCCCCTTCCTTGCCGGGCGAACCAGCAGTTCTCTCTCCAGGGCAGACAGAACCCCAGTGGCCAGGAGGAGGATGAGACACACGAGGGGGCAGCAGCAGGAGGAACATCCCTCAGAGGAACTGGAGGGGTCAAGAGGAAGGCAGCTCTTTGGGTCCCAGCCCGGCAGCCCCCTCTGCTCCCTCCCCACAGGAACTCAGACGGAAGGGACCTTTGGCTGCTGGGGTGCAAGGGGAGGAGGAGCCAAGCAGCGCCACTGAGGCCGCTTGACGGTTCTTGGGGTGAACTTTGGTGGACCATCACGCAACACCAAGCACAGCCTGCAAGAACCGAGAAGAGAAGAGCCAGCAGAATGCTTGATGTTATTAATGCTCCAGTCTCCAACTTTAACCCTTATGTGAATTGCAATTTAACATTATGTAGTCTCTGTTGTAGAGCCTCTGTAACCGGGATCGTAATACCAGGCAAGTTGTTCTCTATACTTCTGAAAATGTTTGTGAAGAATAAAAGTCCCCAAGAAGCAAGGGGAGACGATGATGCTACCTCTCAGTGTGAAGTTGTGCAGTGTTTATTGTTGCACTGTGTTATGTTAAGATCATGTTGGTATTGTGTGGATGATTAAATTAAATGTGTAAATTCTTGTAAAAAAAAACTGCTTGTGTTTTTAAAATCCTTTGTTCCGCTGTGTCATATTAAGACAACATTGTTATTGTGGTGGTATGATAGTGCACATAAAATTTACAAATTCTTATGAAAAGAACTGTCTGCATGTGTTTGTAAAATCCTTTCCTGGAGAAAACGGCCAGCAGATTGTTAGTGACGTTCCCAAACATAAGTTGTCTTAGGCAAGCAGAGTGTTTTCACTCGGCATCGCCAGAGGCTGGATCCACCAGATGGAGAGAGACGGAGAGGTTTTCAGCCAGACCAAGGCAGATGGGGTGGGGAGGTGTACAGGATCTACATTGAACTCTTCCTCATTCTGCAACGGGGACGGAAGACCTGCTGCAGAGCAAGGAGTAGCCCAATGCAGAAAGCTCATTTATTTATTCAACTGTGTCAGGTTAGATGTACACATTTGTAATTGTTCAGTATTTTTATGATCATGTTCCTGTAGCAACAACCACAAATGCCTCCCCCCAACCTCCCTTAACAGCCAGAAGCCAAACCAAACAACAACATTCTTTTCTCTGGGTAATGTAGTGTCCATATGAAGGGGGGGAGCCTCTCACCACCAGCCCCCCCCCAAGCTCCACCAAAGCTTGCAATTAGCTCCAACCGCCCCAGGATCTATGCTATGGCACTCCGTTTTCAACCAGACATCTGCGGGTCCCCAATCTCAGCCGACCCGGAGGTCTCCGGGTTCCCTGTATGTCAAAATGCCCCTTTACTTGACAGAAGGATCTCCTCCTACCATAAACATTGCATCAGAGGTTGCAATTGCGTTTATCTGACAAATGCTAAATCGCATCCTTGATTGTGCCAACCAGAATGGGAACCACTTTATTTGAAGTCTCAAGAATTGAACCGAAACTTGGTAATTATGTTAATACAAGATGAGATAAATATCCAGCAAGAGATGGGGAGAGTCAATACAGCAGCTGTTAGAAATAATGGAAAGCTTAAGAGATGTTACAATTCAATCTCCAGCTGTAAAGTTGGTCAAAACTTGGAACCTGAATAAATGTATCTTTGCAGAATGGGTGACAACTGGCCTGTGATCTCACAATTTTTGGGGTCACCTTGAAGAATTTTTAATGTACAAAGATGCAAGACATAGATTAAGCATGGCTGAATTGACAAGGGGTCTTTCAGGAATACTTAAAATGATACAATTATTGGAAAAAAGATAGAACTTAGAAAGACAAAATACAAAAAGAAAATATCTGATGAAGAAAGCAGCTTATGATTATGAAAAGTTATGAAATGACTGAGGGAATTCAATGATGAGGAATTAAAGTTCTAATTCTTTGTTATTTTCACTATCCTAAGAAAAGTAGTAAGAGTTAATTGTTTTACTTTGTTGCTTTTAAAAGTTACCTACTGTATAGAGAATTATTATTTAGACGCTCCTTTTACATGCAAAGAAACTAAACTGCAGGTTCAGGGTTTGTTTGTTTTTTATTATTATACACCAATAAAGAAAAAAAAACATTTGGCACACAAATGCCTTTATCTTTTGGACACATAAACACAAAATCCCTGCAGGCTAAAAAAAAAGAGAGAGAGAGAGAAATACACTGCAGTTTATACACAGCCAGCATATCGCAATGGGGGGCTGCTAACCTCCCCCTTCCCCAAAATGGGGTTTCTTTTTTTTTTAAAGAAAAAGTACCTCGTATTGCTATAGACATACATCCAAGTCCAATTTTAATAAAATACAATTTAAAACATTACGAGTCTAACAATATAGAAACAAAAAAAAATACATCAGAAGTCAAAAAATGAACAAATGCAAACAAGTTTTACATACAAGTTTCCCGCTCTAGACATAGAAATATCACAAAAGTGTCAATAGCAAGGTATAAAGAAAACTCTGGAGTGATATTCATGTACGATCTTTCCCCAACTGCACGAAGGGGGGGGGGAAACCCTCTTGCAGTTGAAATAGTATTGATCCAATGCCCTCTCTGCTCTACTTTCTGAAAATGAAAGCAGAACAGCCAGTTTGCTATTGAGCAAGAAAGGAAAGGAGATCTTTACGCAGTACATCCGCAAAGGTAGGTTTGGGGGGCAAAGGGGGGCGCAGGGGAGGGTTGGTAGATTTGTTAAGCTATCGCAAGGATGGCGTAGTCCCCATCCACTGGACAGAGGCTCATAATGTGGGGAGGGGAGGAGAGAAGCAGGAGTTGCACCCGGGTGGACCATATTTCGACTCCTACCACGATGCCTCTTTGGGTGTCTTGCCACACTCTCCCCTCTCCTCCGATCCGACTAAAGAGAAAATGCTTTTTGGAAATTAACGGCTCGCAAAAAGCGGAACAGAACTGGGGGCTGCTGCGAAAAACACCAACTGCTCTCCACTTCCCATCATCTTTTTCCTGCACCCCAACAGTCCAAATTTGCTACATTTGAAAATCTTCCACAACATACAGCTAAACAGGAGCCAGCAGGCTTTATTTAAACAAAAGGAGAGGAAAACCATTTAAAACACACACACACACACACAAACCCAGACTCCTTAAAAACTACAGCTATAGAATGCACGTCTTCCCATTGATTGACACATGCATAATGATTCGGTTTATCCCCGGGGCGGTGGGGACAAGAGTTTGGATGAACACGGCCAGATCTGTCTCTCTCACACACACCAGTATTGCTGCGACTGGATCTTGCCCAGATCTTACCAATATCAGCTTGAAGACTTTTGCTGCCGCTGTCACCCACCCACACGCTCCCCTTCAATAAACCCTCAGCTTTGGAACACGCACCCCAAAGACATCACCACACTCTTCAGCGACTCAAAAAGAGATAACTGAACATTATTATTATTATTATTATTTGCACAGAAAATGTGTAACAAGGGGAAAAATTAAAAAGAAGGAAAAGCCATGAAAAAAATCCAAGAAAGTGCAAAAGTTGGCAAAGAAGATTCTTTCCATAGACATTTTTTGGGTTAAAAAAAATTCATTGCAACAACAATGCATGGAAAAGAATGCTACTAGCATATCTTTTTTCCCCCACCACATACAGACTTTGAAAGATAGCTGTGGCTTGCAAGGTAGAAGAAAAAAAAATATAAATATAATGATCGTGTTGTCCCGTGATAAATAGAAAAAAGTTGATCCATGTAATCTATTCTTGGCTTCATTTTTTTTTAATCAGTGGGCCAGAAAAGCCACTTCAGGGGCTTGTTTAAGGTTCTGATGTTCAGTTTCGGGCCAAACTACACTTCTCCTTAAGTGTATGCTTAAAGGCTACTCATCATCATCATCACCACCACCAATGCAACCCAATTACGGAGCAAGGGGAAATAGATTTGCTGCAAATACCACCTTGAGTGGCACATTTTGGCAGTGCTTTGAGGGAGAAACTTTGGGGAAAGGGGTAAAATGGGATGGGAAAAGGTCAAAGCTCCTGTTTTCTTGCTCCTTCTGGGAGCAACAGCTGCTCTTCCTGACCGAGAGTAGCCAAGTACAAACATCCCCTGAAAAAAAAGGCTTGCTATAACACATTGTTCCACTGATATTGAGAAGAATCAAGTCTTAATTGTCGATAGGGGAATAGAAGCATGTTTCTGTTCTGTCGACACCAGAAGTGCTGGGTGCCAGGACAGCCCCTTCTTGCACTGACAGAACAATGTGCATTTTTATTCTCTGCACAATCCACTCCCCTTCTCTCAAGCCATGCCCTCACCTTAGTGCAATAAAGACGAAAACACTACACACTAAACAGGTGCTTTAAACCCTCTTCAAGGTGCCTCAACTCTCCATATGTTTGAGCCAGTAGGAGTTTAATTCTTGCAATTTCTCCCTGAACAAGTATTCTTAAAAAAGAAAGAAAGAAAGAAAAGCAGCAGACTAACTGAAGCAGTGGTCACTCTTTTTCGCCACATGTCCTGATATTTATTACCGAAGTGAGGTATCTTAAGGGGAAAAAAAATAAAACCAGAGACTTAAACACATTTATAGTCTCTAAGCATGTTCACACTATGTGGTTGCTTCACTCCTGTTTTCTGAGTGGGGGGAGGGAGAGAAGACTACCTTTATTTTGCCAATCCCCACCGAGATCTGGAAGAAGCTTATGAACCTGCTGTTTGAAGACTCACTTCAGCGCACTCTGGTACAGCTGAATGACAGTATTTGGGAGTGTAAACTTTTCAAGTTATCTACAAACTTTGTTTCAAAAGCCTGGATGGAAAAAAAATTAAAAAAATAATAAAGCACAGCATATTGCTGACCTTGAGGTCTAGGTTGGAAGGCTCACAAGGTCACACGACTTTGCAACACCATCTGCTCGTTTCAGAGACTAGAGTGCAATTATTGGAAAATAAAAAACTAAAAAAAAAAAAAAATCCCAATCTTTCACAGTGGCGCCATGTCATCTCAATCAGGCATTTAAAGCATCTTGTGCTACCTTTCACACAAGCTACTCTTAATGCAGCACGACTACATCATCTGCGGATTCCCTCTCCCCACCCACCTCGACTTTTTTGCATTGTACATTTCAGTGGAACGGAGCCGAGCAAAGAAACAAGCCCCCAATTTACAGAAAAAGGTCAGAGGGCAACATTAAAATTTTTACACTTCACACATGCTACTGAGTGCTGCTGTACATGCAGTTAACCTAAATTTTCAGAGAAACAGAGGTTTAAAATGCTGGTAAAAGTCTTTGATTGCTACTGTCAACACTATACACAGCTGTACATATTGGCAAAGCCTTTCCTATATGGAACACCCACTTTCCAAGCTTATAAAAAAGGGCTGGACAGACCAATGGTGAATATAAAACGGTTAAAAATAATCATTTGTAAAAAGCATGAAGGGAGCCTCATCTGATCCTTTTTTTTTTAAAGAACTAATTTCTTTTTCAGCAAAGATAAGTCAATCTACACAAGAGCGCTGGCTGTAACCAATGTAAAGTATCTGACTAGAAAAGTTACGGCCAGGGTATTTAAAAAAAAATTATTGCCAAAGTTAAAACCTTCTATGAAAAGAGTATTAAAAATGACTTCATCAAACACAGCAGCATAAAATGGGCACTTTTGTAATGTCTGAAAAATACCTAAAACTAATATTTTAGAATTTCCTCACATGTTTTTAGAAGCGGGGGAAGAGGCTCAGCATTCTGAACCATCCAGTGGCAGTTGCATGTAACTAGTATAATTTTATCATATTAGAGCTGCCAAAGGGCACTGCTGACCGCTTAGGTTACACATTCACAGAACAAGAACCACCGAGTTGAATTCGCAGGTATAGTGCAATTGCTTTGCAGCCCACGACTGCAGAGAGATTTACAAAAAAGAGAACTAGTAAAACCTGACAAAGCAAAAACAAAACAAAAACCCAAGCAATACCTCTGAAAGTTAATGCTTTCTGAAAAGGCGTTTACAGTAAAAGTTCCATTGATTAAAGTCTGTATGGCCCCACGGAGAAGAACAGTGGAATAAGATGTTTTGCCATATCTGGAGACTCACTAAGCAGTTATGAAGAAGCCTGGGAGAAATTCAGCTTCTCAATGAGCTTAATGGGAACAAGGAGGTAACTTAAAATTGATTAGCAAAATATTTCAATAAAAACCTTTTTTTTTTCATGCCAGGTCCTTTAAAAATTTCTTTTAGGAGGATCAGCCTTTTGCGCTTTTGAGGTAAAAATTCAGTCCGATGCAAAGACTGTCTATGAAATTTCTGTGTACTGAAAATCACAAAATAAAAATGGCTCAATTGCATCTGCATCCAATGTTGCTGCAAGCCTCGGTTCAGTGCAACTGTCCAAGCTGCTGCTGGTGGGCAGCCTGAAATAAAACTGAGCCCTAACGACCAGTAGATGGTGGCAGTGCCCTGGAGGACTACCGCTTCTTCCTCATCTCCTCAGGGTTCAATCAGGCAAAGTACATGGTGTGCTGAGTGTCGTGGTGGATCTGCACTGCCTTGGCGAGAGCCTGAGGGTCACGGCCATTGCTCTGTCCCGAAACATGGCTCCCTTCAGCACTGGAAGGAAACAGAAGAAGAGTTTACAAGGCAACAACTGAGTGATGTGAATTCGATGGGGAATGAAAAAGAACTGAGGACGGAGTAACTCTGGCATGCATGAGCACATGTGTAGGGAAGGAAAGGCAGGGCTCCCACCAGGGATATCCCGGCAGAGAACTTGCTATGTGAGGCTCTGTGGAAGTACAAGATCCACCTGCAGAAGGAACAGAGACCACCCAGATTCCCCATCTTAAAAATACAGGCTGGGGTAGAGCAGAAATGGAGAATTTAACCTCCATACAGCTTTCAAATGGAGAATTTAGCCTGTTCCATGCAACTTTTAAGCTCAACTTTAAAAAAAAAAAGGCCAAGCAGATGCACCTTGTGGGGCGGGTGAGTGGTGGCTAACAAAGAAGGGATGGCCCTGAGGCCCCTCATGGTTGCCAGACCACAATCCAGTGGGTTCACTGAACAGAGGCATGCGCTAAAGAACAAACAAACAAGAACTACGCACCTGTCGTGGTCTTTGTCCACAAGATGGTATCGTGCCCTAAATGCCACCAGTCTGGCATAGTACGCAGGAGCAGGGATTGAGACAGAGCGTGTACACCGGACATAAGTGTGACAGAGCTGGTATGTCAGTAGCTGCAATTCATCTGCAGTGAAGCAGTTGTCATCCCACAGGACTTGATAGTGAGAAGGGCGGCTCGTTCCCTGGGAGAAGAAAAGAGCAGCAAATCAACCATGAATATTTTAAAAGACTGGTAACGTAACACTGACTGGGTTTTTACCCACAACTCCATTTTCTCTTTCTTTGTAGAGCAGATAATCTAATCCCAAATCATAAAGCTGTTTCGTCCCTAGTAAGCTCCTCCTTTCAGCCACGAACACAAGATTCTTACCGAAAGGGAAGGCGTGATATTCTGGACTTCTACATAAATGTTGCTGTGCTTATATTATAGAAAATAAGGTAATGTATGATCTGTTGGAAGGAAGTCAGAACACAGAATGATGGAAGTGACTGGTGACTTTGAGCATTTGAATGAGATTTTTAAAAGGTTGGTCTGTACAACAGAGATGAGAATCAGTGACAGTCAATTAGAACTGATCAGAATAACAGAATCATAGAACTGGAAGAGGCCCCCTGGCCCATCAAGTCCAACCTCTTGCCCAGTGCAGGATCTCCAGCTAACACAGTAACAGCAAATAGCTGTTCAATCTCTTTCTGAAGTTCGAAGAAGGAGATCTCATCACTTCTCTAGGCAAATGGTTCCACTGCCAAACTGTTCTTACAGCCAAGAAGTTCCTTCTAATGTTCAACCAAAGTCTACCCTCCTGTAACTTCAAACCATTAGATCTGGCCCTATCATCTGGAGCTGCAAAGAACAGGCCTGTCCCCTCCTCTCTATACAATCAACCCTGGGGTGTGCTATGCTGATATAGAGTTATTGATAAGGATAGGCAAAACGGTGTCTGCAACGATGGAAGTCTGGATAATCAGAAGAGGGTCATCACAAATGGAGACAGTAGTGGAACAGGCACAAGTCCTCACAGAAGCGAGGATGCTTCTCAGTTCTCGGGTGAAGGCTACCCACTGAGGCTGAAAACCAAAGGGACTGCTCCACTGACATCCCAGTGGTACTTACACAAAGCCAACAGAGTTGCTTTACGACAGTGCCAATGAATATACATCTGAAATGAACCCTCAAATATCAAGCAATCTTTAAGTAATGCTGCAAACAAAGCTTCCAATTACCTGAATTCCTGCATGGCTACAGAGGTAAAAGTCGAATTCAGAGGGATGGGTGATGGTGCTGTCGACAGTAGTACCTGCTGGAACATTGCCGCTTTTCCCCACCTGTCAGAAAGATCAAACCAACAAACATATTAATCTAGCAGTACTTTCAGACCCAACCAAATGAGCAGTTATTGCTTTCTTGGCCAGTAAATTTGTCCACTCTAGTAGAATATGCTGGAAGTTAAGGTGCAACTAACAGCTGAGTTAATTCACTCTCTTACTTTTCAGATTTGTCTCATCATCAGCTAGGGCCGATATAAGTAAAGCCAATATCCACTCAAGTTGCACAGGATTAACCACGGAGAGTCAAAACTATGCTGGAGAAGACCTGGAGCACTAGGAGACTGGAACCATATGTGAGTTTTATGTTCAAAGATATGAAAATTTTGGAGTGTGGTCTTAATTTGGATAAACCGAACAACAGGAGAAAAAGTCAATTTCAGAGAGGAATTGCCTCTTAGCTCTTTATTCAAGAATGAGAATTTTCCCAATTAAAACTGTACACTATTTCTGATATGTGCTACAAAGATATAGGTAGTTAAGGTATGGAAAAAAATTAAAGAACCTTTCAATACAGAATTTGCTAAACAGAATATAGGCCATAGCTTTATCTGAAAAATCAACATATAATGTAAGGTTAGAAAAAGAAGAAATAAGAGAATTTATTCAAGGCCATATGAAAACCATTTATCAGGTATATGTGCAAAGCAAGCGTGATTTTAGATAAATGACCACTGGAAGATACGATTATTATTAATAAAAACAGACAATTCCATAGAGAAAAAGAAGTAAGAGGACTGTTAGGAAGTATTTTTTTAACACTTGACTGACTGAGGAGGGGTGGGAGGATGGATAAAAGGAAAATTTTAGATTATGTTATTGTTATTATGTTATATATTGTGTACTTACAGTTTAAATAAAGAAATAAAGCTTAAAAAATAAAGCCACTTTCTTTTATGCTAAAACATAAAAACAAATTTAAAAGATGTCCTTTCTTTACTGCAATTACTTTTGTTGTGACAATAAAACAAACAGTGGAGAGAACCATGTGCCGATGACACAAGCTCCTTGGAGGAAAAATGAAATAAAATGAAATAATCCTGTTATATTAACTACCTTATTCATGTGGTTCTCATACATCTATTTTTAGCTTTGTTTTTCACACCAGCTTCTCAGTGGTCCGGGCATTCAGGAAGAACTGCTACCTGCCTTTAGCCACCTGAGTCTGTTACATGTCATTACCTTCAAGACGTCACAGTGCTGAGTGCAAACTTGCAGAATGGGCAGAAGCAGAATTTTTGGTCTCTAAGCTCAGGTTCTAGGCACTTCAAAATTTTGCTATTTATGCCATAAAATGTTAAAGAAACACCCCGAAGTCAAGATATGTTGTGCTAATGCAAAAGACATGCCTTGTCATAGCATCCAACAGGCAGTGTACAACCTGATTAAATGTGCTGAGGAACACGCCCCCCCACCCCCAAATTTCCTGTAAGAATCCCCTGGCACTTCCCCAAAAGTAGTGAAATTTAACAGGGATGCTCTTCTCCTTCTTATAAGCCCACCTTACCTACCCTTTCTGTTTTGTCAGCACAGAAGAGTCTTGTATGATGCCTTTTCTGCACAACAATATAGGTGATTCCCGGCCGGTAGTCTTCTTCTAAACTGATACAGGCTTTTCGGATTGCAATGAGTTCAGGCCAGGCTACCTGGAAAAGTGCAAATATTTGACATCAGTTGCCTGCCAGGCCTGTATAAGACAACAGGCTAGATACAGACTTTGAGAAAAGCAGGAATAACTAAACATCTTAAAATAACAGCAACAGATACTTCCTGATTCACTAGGAAGGGTCAAGAGAGATAGTACTAGTAAATACAGCACAACCTGTTCTGATGTGGAAGCAGCCTGTCTGCTGTTTCAACAGGGAAGTTGTTCAAGACACAAGTGCAGGGATTACTTTTTTGTATTAGGCTTCTATCCCCAAGAAATAAAGCTTCATTTTTTTCCTTAAAGATTAAATACCTTGCCTCTTCAAGAACCAAAGGGTTACTCAGATGATCTCTGCCTACCTCCTACCCTTAAAATCAATATGTTAGCCATTCTCTAATTAACAGAGTTGTTGCACGTGAATTTGAGAAGGATGTTGACAGCCAGTCCCTTTGGAGGAAAACATGACAGTTAATTCCTTGTTTTCTGTAGCCCAAGTTGTTACTTGAAAAGAAAATGCAAAACAGTCATAGAGGTGGACCCATTTTAATCAGTGATTTCAACCACTGCCAGACTTACTTATTGAGAATAACATCTAACAAGGGAGTGGGTAACTTCAGCTCACCGGGTGCCTCAGAAAAGGTTCTGACGGCACTGACTCCATAACCAAACTTCTCACTTAAAGGCATTCACAGAACAGACTTTCTTGCATGGCAGAAGCAGAACCTCTGTGCATTTAAAAACGAGTAACCTTCTCAAGAGCTTCCAAAGTTTTTTTTTATTATTATTATTTATTTGTATCCTGCCGCTCCATATGGATCGAGGCGGCGAACAACTTACAAATAGCATGTATTTCTATACATGCCCCCAACAAGCTGGGTACTCATTTTACCTACCTGCGAAAGGATGGAAGGCTGAGTCAACCTGGGGCCCGGCAGGATCGAACTGGCATTTAACCACTGCACCACCAGGGCTCCCTTTGGGAAGTTTGGGAAGCCAACCCTCATACAGCTTAAGACTTGAAAGGGGCAGCACAGCCCACAGGCCACACGCACCCTTTGGGGTTGAGAAAAATTGTCCCAAAATGTCCTCTAGAGGGCAGTTTTGCCACACTTTTGCTCTCCACTGGGTCATTTTAGGCCCAGGAGAGGCTTCTTTTAAAGAGGTTATCACTCTCTCATGGATTGTGTTTTATTATAAAAAATGAAGTGCCTCTCTGGGGCCTAATATGACTCAAAGATGAAATGTGATGAAAATGTCCTCTCATCCCCTAGAGGCTATTTGGGGACAAAATATGTTTTTTTGTTTTCCCCTGCTGGGTAACACAGGAGAGTGCAGTCTCTTAAGGCTGCCCAGGGACTAATATGGCCCCCTAACTTTCAGAAATTACTCAGCCCTGGGTTAGGCCAATACCTGTTTCATCTGCCCTTCTGATACACCTCCTCTGTAATAGATGATCCGTGTGGGTTTGAAGCGGGTGGATTTATAGAACTGGATCAACAGTTCTCGCACCATGTTGGTCAGGTCCTGGATCACTTCCTGACTGTACAGCAGCTCCTGGGAAGTCTCCTGGCGGGATGTCTGCACTCGCACTGTAGCACAGTAGCGGCTTGGGTGGCCATCCATGCTGCCAACTACAGCAGCGATGGAAGGCTTCTTCCCATCCCCAGCAGGTGGGTGAGTGACGTCTGCTCCCAGAAAGATCACTGGCTGCTGGAATACGGAGGGCCTGTTCAGTGGAACAGAAAGAGGCTTCAACGGGAAACCAAGGAAGGGCACCCACTGTCACCAGTCCCTCCTGATGGTTGTGGTTTTGAAATACATAAACTGATGAACACTGGCAAACCATTATTCTATACACCAGGAACAGGCAACCTTTGGGAAAATGGGTGAGCTGCCTGGGTTGCAGGTTGTATGTATGTGTTACACCGGGGGGTGGGGGAAGAGATAGACAAAAGTCAGGATAAAGAATTCAAAAATATGGTATAATGCAGTGTTTCTTAAACTGATGCTGGGGAACTAGATCATGTTCTCTCCCAATGTGACATGGACAGGTATCATATTTGTGCCCACTTGTTACAAATGTTCTGTTCTTTCCTGAGAAGTCTCCAGGAAACAATCACTGATGGCTAATGGACTGGCACCAGACCACTGACTACCAGTTTGAATAGCACGGGCATAACGGACAGAGATGGGGCTAGGACATGATCAATTACGAAGCTCACCGAGTTACTCTGTACAAACAGAGAAACACGAATGCTGACACGCACTGCTTTGGTTTTAGCTCAGGGCACCAGACATCTAAGTCACCGATTGGGTACATCTGAACCATACAGCTCAAGTCATGATTTTAATTGGTTATGTCAGCCAGCATATAGATTTCAAGCAGCAGCAAGAATGAAAATAGATTACATGACAGAATTCCTATGTTTCCACTTGTTTTACTTTCCACTAAGGATCTGTCTGTCCATAGTGGGCAACCTTCGTGTTGCCCACTAACTTACAGCAACCCTATGAATTTCAGTGTTTTCTTAAACAAGGAACACTCAGTGCGCCATTTTCTTCCTCTGAAACACAGTCTACACAACCTGGTATTTTTCAGCAGCCTCTCATTCAAGGACTAAGCAGGTCTGACCCTGCTTAGCTCCCAAGATCAGATTAGGTCTGGTGCCTTCACTGTATTTAGGCCATATACATGTTTTATCATCAAGAGGCTCAGAGATGAGTGCTGAAGCTGGATTTACACATCCACACACAGCTTTCAAACTGCCCCGCTATACTGTTCAATTACTTACTTCAGCCTAAGATTGCATTTCCAATTCTGTGCCTCAGAAGGGTGTATAAATACCGGAGAATCCTAGCAATCCTTCCCACATGTGTCAAAGACAATATAATATGCAGTAAGCAGCTCTGAACCAGTTAACAGGAGAATGGGGTGTTGTGGCATGAAAACTTTTAGAAACCTGACCATCACACTTCAACTTGAGGGGAAAAGCTATGGGTGAGGAGTATGAAGTCAGGCGAAGGGGGAAAAAAGATAAAAAGAAAGGGATGGGGGGTGGAGAGGAAAGGGAAGGCTACTGGTCTCCGATCTAATAGGCACATTGTCTGAAGTGCCTAAGCTTTCACTATGAAACTATAAACTCTGTCTTGAAACACCTAAACACTTGGTTCCCAAGGGTTGCTGCTGTGGTTCATCCTCACCCATTGGCCTGAAGCCCCAGGAAATATCCCTACTGCAGGGGATGCCTCTCCTCTGCTCCTGGAAATCCCAAAGAACTCTTCTAAGTCTTGGAGCTAAAGAGACACTCCTTAAGTAAGGATCAAAGTTCCTTGAAACACCCACAGCTTATCTGAGTCAATAAATCAATCAGCACAAGATGATTAACTCAGGATCTTACAGTAACAAGCCTTTGTGCAAGACTATACTTTTAACTTGTATGTTGGCTTCAGGGGAATCTGGGGCTTCTTTCTACTTCTGCATATGGGCTGAGCCATTTTGCCTCTCACGTGATCAAGATACCCTGTTTTGTTCAAAATGCCAACAGTACATGTTTTCTGAAACATTGCATGCCTCTCCGTTTTGCATACTTGAGAACTAGATTCAAATTAATTTATGTCATGTTTGGGGGTGGGAGAGACGGAGGCATGTTACCCAGTTAATTTTTACAACATTCCGGAACAGAACAGGGTGGTGGTTATTATGAAAATTGAATAAACCATAAAAAGAACCACCAAAAGTTATAGCAGACCTTTGGTATTTCTAGCCTCCAAGCATGCAGCGGTTAGTCTGAAGACGTGAAGAGGATCTAGTAAAGCTGGTTTAATACTGGCCTCTATGCATATTACCAGCTAAAAAGGTATGGGTTGCACAGAAAGCTGTATAGTGGAAAAAAATCACAACAGCACAAAAAAAAAGGGGGGAGGTGCAGTTAAATCTAGTTTACCACACAGGGATTTCCATATGAAAACGCAAAGGGTTTACTGGAATTTGGATGCCAGGCTGAATGGGATCAACAGAGAGTTAGAGTTTAAGGATTTTTACATTATAACTAAATACGCATTTTAACCGAGCAAAGTCTGATGTTCTGTAATACAGCTATGCCCATTCTGAGCAACTACACCTCACTTTGCTCCCCAACCAAGATCAGCCAGTATGTCTGTTACATTAGATCATGGATGGGTGAAGTGCATCCCTTCAGATATTGCTGGTTTGCAGTTCCTTTCATCTGTCACCACTTGGTACAGTGCTAGCACTACTGGCTTGCAGTCCAACACCTAGAGGGCCACACTATACAATTCTGCATTAAATCTCAATGCTATTACATGTAGTCTGACCTTTGATGTGGTACCAGCACATTGTTTATCCCACCAAGCTTTGCATTAATCTTCAGACAAAGGTTGGACAGTGTCTGCGGTGATGTTTTTACGACATTTTTCACTTGGACACACTGGGTGGCCATGCCTAGAAGAGTATCCCCAACACGCTTCACTTCAGCTGTAATGAGAGGATGGGGAAAAAAGATGATTTGCTTTAGACAGTCTTTCTGTTAAGGCTCCACCCCTCCTCCCTGCAATGAGTGGGACTGCTTATAAAGAACATTCTGAGTTGCATAGCAACATCATGGGAGAAAAGGTGATTCCAAGCACCCAAAAATACATCTGAAGAGGCATCGGCTATGAAGACTGTGCTAGAGATTGTGTTGAATAGTCTCTCTTACCATAGACAGGTGTCTTTCCAGGGAGGATCACTACAATCAGCTGCAGCCCAACGTAAGTCAGCTTCAAGTGTTTGAACATGGGCTCCACGCTGTCTGCGCCCTGGGCGTATTTACAGAAGCACGGCTGGCCCTGGATCGGCATTCCTGCATCCTTGGAGATTTTGCGCAGCTGGTCAGTAAAACTCCTGTAGGCACAAATTGCGCCTCTGAAGTCAATGGCAACCAATAGTTTAAAACGCTTTCAGTTGCTGCAATTCTGAGCATGACGAGATTCACAGTGATGAGATGTGATGGCCATTAGCTGAAGTGGCTTTGAGAGAAGAAGATCAACTGCAGGAAGGGCATGTCCCTCAACTGGCAGATCAAAGAAACCTCCATGCATATTTACATAGCACCGGTGAGAAAGCAGTCCTTCCAGATACTGTTGTACTGCAATTCCCAGCATTGATTTTTTTTCCTAGCTAGGGCTGCTGGGACTTGCAGTC
The DNA here is from genome assembly GCA_948474755.1 of Ctenosaura bakeri. Taxonomy (NCBI): domain Eukaryota; kingdom Metazoa; phylum Chordata; class Lepidosauria; order Squamata; family Iguanidae; genus Ctenosaura; species Ctenosaura bakeri. Next base: position 4,811 of record CAOLHI010002363.1, on the reverse strand, counting down.
AGTCCAACAACATCTTGACGACCACATGACATCCATTGCTGATGTACAGTAACAGATGAAGGATTAAATGGGATCGTCACTTCCCCCATGCTTTGCTTACTCTTCTAGTGGAGCCACTCCAGCTACAGAACACTAGGCTAAATGATCGTTGGTGTGGCCCATTAAGACAGTTCTGTTGCTCTTAACCTGAGACTCCTAGTCACACTAAATGAACTGATTTGAAAATTCATACATAGAATTTGGGAAATATCATTTATTAAACTCTTAGAAGCTTAAGAGCCAGAGTGGGTCAGTGGTTAATAGTACTTTATTGGGACTTGGGAGATCTACGTCCAAGTCCTTGCTGAGCTATTTATCTCTCTGGATGACCTCTGCCTATTCTCTCTACTGCTAATCTTACTTCATAGAGTTGTTGGGAAGACGAAATGGAGAGGAGGCCACCCTGAGTTCCTAGGAAGGAAAACAGAATCTCAGTGTATCTAATAAAACATAAATAAAACTAGTGTTCTCAAACATAGGTTCTTGTGTACCTTCCTGCTTAGTCTGTTTACCAATTCACATGTACAGCCTGATTCCTAAACAAAATTTTATCATACAGTTAAGTGATACCAAGTGTGCATGCACACACACACCCAACATCATTACATCAAAACTACTTACTTTAACAGGTCTTCCCGGCATTGTTTCTGAGGAGCAAAGCAGGCAACTGCCCAAACTTTAATTTCAATGCCAGCATAGAATTGTTTTCCTCTCATATCCCAGACACCCTGATTTGGTGTAGCCACAGTCTTGTTCTAAAGAACAAAAATAAAACACAGTTCTTTCAAACAGCCTTTAAGCTGAAGTGCAACTGAAACTGCTTTGCAGCCTTTTGGTGACTGGTGGTATTTTAGCTGGCGTTTTAGTATATTTTTATTCTCATTTTAAAACAGCTGCAAATCTGAAACAGTAGTGCAGATCAGGAGTTAAACCCCTGATCTTTGTAATCTGTTGTTCTATAAAATGGCTAGAACACTCACCCGGCCTCCATATTGCAACATTGGTGCAGGTAACACCCTGCCTGTCAGCTCTGTCATCTCATTATGGACAACAATACCAAACTCCTTTAGGTATGGATCAGGCCCACCGACCATGCTGTTGCTTTTGACCTGGCAACAGAGAGAGCATCTCTTGAACACACATGACAACTTAATATGAATCTTTTATTAGTACTAGTGTGGATCAAGCCACAGCAATTAATTGTACTAGTTTTTTGACTGCTGCCTGTAACTTCATTCACTGGTGTTTGTGAATGTTTTATATGCTGAAGCCAAAAGAGAACCCAGAAGAGATACCTGTTACCCTTTCTGTAATGTTGGTGTGCTCCAGGCCACATGTTGGTGGGCCATAACTCTGTCAGATTAATGTGTCTAGCAGCCAGGAAGGCTCTTGCACCTTGGACACAAGGAAGTGATTTGGAACACTAACCCTGCTGTGGTAAAGACACAGCGACTTCTTTGCTTGGCTATGGTCATATTTAAAACTTCCTATTCCTGTAAGATTACGTCTGAATTACTCACTAATCTACTAATTTCCTCCTGTCTGTCAGGTGCAGACCGTGCTGTTGCCTTGATCATGGTTGATGTCTGATTGTCTGTCAGCTTCTTGATACAGCGCTGGCCTGCTACTATATTACACACCTAGAATCAGAAACACAGCATTGTAAACAATCATGAAGCAACACGATAAAAAAAAATGAGAAGCTGAACTGCCAAGGTGTGTTACCTCTAAAGGTAAATACGTATGTTTCTGCTCCTGTCCCACTTGGAGGCATGGAAGATGAGGGTATTTCAACTGTAGACTGTACTTCTGCTTAAAATACTGTGCTACTGTGCACTCCATAGCCTGCCCATTTTCCAGCTGCAGAGGGAAACTGTAAGAGGAAACAGGTATTTGATTAGATGGCCGGTCAGACATAATAGATGGGGCCAACCTGGAGAGATCCTGGTTCAAATCCTCATGCTTAAGGTCTTGAGCAGGCATCTTCAAAGGGATTTTATTTTCAGCAGCTAACAGTTTAAAGTCATAGGCCAAGATACTGATGGGTACATATACTGACATGATTACGTTGGCATAGGTAGGACTGATATTAAGCAAAAGGCCATGATCACAGCAGCCATGAAGGAATTCAGTTCAAGACAGCCTACCCAAGCACCTTGGCTATAAGAACCCCTCTGTAAGCCAGGCAATGAAGAAATGGGCTGCCTTCTGAGAACCACAATTACTTCACCTAATTTACTTCACAGCCACTGCACAACCAGCATAAAAGTGCAACCAGTAAAGCAGCAGGCCATTACGCTACCACGCCAACAGGACATATTTCAGACTTATTCTTGAAAGCAAAGAATGGGCATACATACGTCTGATGGCTGGCTGGTCGCCTAGTGACATTGCAAACTCTGTATTTTCTCTTCATCTGACCACAATGAGTGACCTCTACTTTTAAACCTGGAAATCCAGCAGGAAAAAAAACAAAAACACAAACACAGAAGTAAGCAGGGGCCAGTGTGACTTAGTAGAGAGAGATTCCTTATACAAGTACTCTTTGCTTTCTCCACTTGAGATACCACATATCTCAGAGTTATCTATTCTGTCATCTCAATAGCTCAGGATACATTATCATTTTAAAATCTGATTGAAATTAAAATATGCCACACCTACTGAGTTAAATGCTTGATTTTATCAGAAAGTAGAATAATCTAAAAGGTGTTTCCTTCAGCTTACGTAAATTTTGCTCATCAAGAAGTGGGTGCCAATATAAAAGTGGAGAAAAACTAATAGTGGATTGGACCCAGATTTAATCACACACTATGTGGGTCTACTGAAATAAACATGCATTTATTTATTTACACGCAATGCCTTGAGATTTTAGTGGGTCTGTATTAAAAATATCTAAATATAGATCAACTCTTTGCTCTTGAAAGATGGCAAAAAAAACAAAACAAAAAAATCCATATGTAATAATGGTCAAGGCAATGAACGTACTTCTCCAAAGACAGGTCACACCAGAAGAGGATTCAGGAAATCTTTTCTGTGTAATCACAGTTTAATAGACATGAAAAGATTCTATTTATTCTAATGATTCACCTCTGATTTCTTTGGTAAACTTAACACGCTGGGAATCGGTAAGGGGTTTTGTTTGTTCATTGATGTTCTGAATGTCCAAGACTTCACACATAAACTCAATTATTGGCTGAGCTCGGTAAAATGCAGTTGCTGATACTAAAATAGAAAGAAAAAAAGATATTGAGAAAAGACTGATGGAAGAAATTTATGGTCATTTAAGCAAACAGGATTCTCCATACCATCTATGTTGAGCATCATGTTCCACATAGCCGGTCTGACAGACTGGTGGAATCCAAACCAGACCTCCCGACCTCCTCCCAGTGGGTGATAGTATCCTTCAGGGGGAGAGAAGAAGGAACGGCCCACTGGTGTGTACCTGATAAGAATGTGAAAGAGTCCATCAGTTTTGCTTTCCCTCAGAGAAACCATGCAGATGGGACGTGCTGGAAGAACATTAGAATTATTAAGTATTAAAAAGTGGGATTTACAAGTGTTGCAGTATGGAGTCAGTGTCCCCACAAGTTAAGCATATTCTTTCTTTTGGAATGTTCTATTCCCTCTTTCCAGTTCTCTTCCCACTCACACTTTGAGCCAGGTAGCTTTTTGTTCTTACTAAGCATGTCCAGTCCTATTTGGGTGCTTTTGGGTTTTTCCTCACCTTCCTTGTTGTTGTTGTTTTTTAAAAAAATAATTGTTTGTTGTACTACCACAAGCCTAATGATACCACCCCTCAGTGAGTGTTACCATTCTCTCTATACAATAGGTACTGAAAATGAGTTTACCATTAGTATATATATGATAAACATATACTTCTAGTTTATTGAAAACCTTGGCAGTTGGCCTGTTTGTTTTGTACTTCTGCAGGCAGGGTATAAAATGTAGCAGCAGATCCACAAAAGATAATTTAGCTATCCTCAGATATTTAACAATACAGTGGCCCCTATACTTTCATGAGGGTTTGGGGCCCAGAACCCTCACAAAAATAAAAAAAACAAAAAAACCCCACACATAACACTCCCCTGCCTGAGTGAGAAAGTGCATGAACATATGTATGTGCCTTCCCTCCTCGCGCTCCCCCTCCTATTGCTTCTGGGGCTCCCTCTTCTCATTCCCTTCCCTTTTGCCTGGACAAATGTGCCCTCTCTCTCCATGTCTGGGGCAAAAGGCAAGCAAATGGCGGGGAGGGGGGCTCCCCATGGAGAAGGCACAGGCATGCCTCCCCTCCATTTTCCTCTTTCCATTCCCTTTACTTTTGCCCAACGCTCATGCCTTCCTTCTCCACTCCCAGGCAAAAGACAAGCAACTGGGAGGGGAAAGATATGCATACGCCTCATGAATAATCAAATCTGTGAAGATCAAACCCACAAATGTGGAAGGGGAACTATATGTGATAGGAGCTCACCTCATAGAGGGAAGGTGCCGTGTAATGACATCTAGTGCCTGTACAGAGTCTTCTGGGACTTCATTCAGATGCCCAGCCAGAGCTTCCAGGAGCAGTTGAAGGCTGACCACAGAAACCCACTGAACTGACACTTTAAAAGTCTGGTCCTTCCCTTCACCTGGGAGCGTGACCTCCATGTCCACCTGAAATGTCAATGGCGAGTCATGCAAATGATACTGAGGCAGGGTTCTCTGAGTCTGATATATCATCATTATTTGGACTGAAACTCTTTAACAGCGGACTACCATTCCATCAATTGGGATGC